>BSBK01007612.1:7500-187496 GCA_027943335.1 Chamaecyparis obtusa | reverse complement strand
TGAGACCAATGTACCTTTGAATCTAGATGTGGATAAATTCCAAAACATGGTAGGTCATCTTGTTTCACCTCATTTCTTATCCTTTTCAGAGAAATATTATATGTGCTTGAATCACCCACAAAACTTTCCTTTACATATAGAGGTCTTGATGCACAAGCATAGGGTTAAGAGAGTCCCTCATTGATGGGGGAGCTGGCCTAAATATCTACACTTTGAGCCTTGTCAAAGCCTTACAACTTTTTGAGGAAGCTATTGACCCTAAGAAAAAGATAATAATTAAAGCTTATGATGATGAAGAAAGGGCATCCAAAGGGATAATGTTACTCCCCATCTGAGTAGGTCCAATTCAAAAAGAGACTATTTGTCAAGTCCTAGACCTCAAGTTGACCTATAACATATTATTAGGGAGGCTAGGGATCCATGAAAT
The DNA here is from genome assembly GCA_027943335.1 of Chamaecyparis obtusa. Taxonomy (NCBI): domain Eukaryota; kingdom Viridiplantae; phylum Streptophyta; class Pinopsida; order Cupressales; family Cupressaceae; genus Chamaecyparis; species Chamaecyparis obtusa. The sequence continues at coordinate 187,069 of BSBK01007612.1, read as the reverse complement.
GTAGGTAGTACCTTCGACATATCATCAATACCTCAAATTTCCATACATGGGACAAGAAGTCATGGTAAGTGGGGACTAGAATCCTTTCCAATATTGCAATAACATGAAACCTATAAATTACTCCTTGGTCCCACATAATGTCAAAGGATCTATGTCAATCAGATTAGAACAAGGCCAAAGCTCAAAGGATCTTCCATCCTTGAAAGGTAAAGAAAATGTAAAGAAATAATATGTTGTTAAAAATCATCAAATTCCCACTAAATTAACTACATCAACTAAGGGAAAGGAGAAAGTTAGTGAGGAAAGTGCTCGTGATGAAGAAAAAGGAGACCAAGCAAGATCCATTCAAATACACACCAAGGAAGCCCATTATCAGAAAATGGATGACACGATGAAGAATTTTCAGAAGCAATGCAAAATCAAATAGAAAGGTGTAGGTGAACACTCCTTATCTATGATGGATAGACCCTTATCTCCCAAGTCCCATGGAAAACCTTCTAGCCTACCCCATAAATACAATGACCACTTTGTAAGGGATAGTAATTCTTCATCTATGGATGAAGAAGATAATGAAATTTTGAAATGGCTATACCATGATGAGGAATCAAGTGCCTATGGAAAATGCATTGAAAACATAAGCATTCATACTCATCAATATGGTAAAGGTTTCCAAATAATGCAGAAAATCAAATATAAAGGAAAAAAACCTTTAGGCACAATAAATGAAGGCCTACTTGAACCCATCAAAATGTCATGAAGGGATAGTAAGGAGAAAACTAGATTGGGATATCTTGGACAAGGATACACTCAAAAGAGACACCGTTTGGTTTATGATCAAATTTTGTAATTAGGATCACAAAGTGATGAGGATTCAAATAAGTGGGAGTGGGATCCATTGTCAATTAAATCATGCCAAGACAAAGAGGTGGATGTAATTCACACTTATACTTCCAACAAGGAAGAAGAACATGCTTTAGGATCTAATCATAATCAAGCCTCAAGTTCTAACCATGAAGTTCTAGAAACTATGCCAAATCCAGAAGCCAAAGAAACTCAATGGGTAGGAGAGCCTTATGTTCCATCATGGATACCTACTGTAGAAGGATCTAACACTAGTTTTAACCCAAGATTTTTTTTCGCATTAGAAACCCAAGAGGATTGGAGCGAGGAATATTTTGACTTGAGTTCTCTAGAACACATTGAAGAGGCACATGTTATAGATTTAAGTGATACAATGTTCAAACATTCCAATGAGGTCATGTCCTTAAACCATATTGAGCCAAACCAAAACATTTATCCCTTATCCCTTATCTATCCAAAGATTATTGAATGGGATTCCAATGAACCTACTATCCTCCCCACACTATTGAATGACAAATGGTGTCCCAATACCTAAATGCAGTTGAACCTTCTTCTACCATTGAATATCAAGAATAAGTGATGAATAGAAGTATCCAATCTCTCGGTTTAGTTAAAACTTTAAAAAAATAAAAAAATAAAAAATGGAAAGAATCTAATATTGAAAACCACATTGTGGCAGCATTAGATCAAAATGAGAAAGAAATAGAGAACGTTTCCAATAGTGAAAACCCAATAGAGGCACTAAGGAAGACATGTTGGATACTTTACCTGATTACTATGATGAAAGATCACCCATCTTGATAAAACCAATAGAGAAAGTGAACATTGGGTCAGAAATAAGAACCAAGGATCATCTATTTAGCAACATCCCTATCAAGTCAGGAAAAGAGGAATTCATAAAAAACTTCAGAGAAAGAATAATCAATTTTGCATGGTCATATGAGGATATAACCAAACTAGATCCAAACTAATCATGCATCATTTGAATATCAAAGAGGAGGAAGGCCAGTCAAACATAAATTGAGAAAGATGCACCCACACATAGCATTGCTTGTGAAAGTGGATTTAGAGAAATTACTTAAAGTGGGGTTCATAAGAGCCATTGATTATGCTGAGTGGATTTCAAATATTGTGCCTATTTCCAAAGTAGATAATTCTATCAGAATTTGCACTTCAGAGATCTTAATTTTGCATGTCCAAAAGATGATTTTCCTCTACCAAGCATAGACACCATCATGGATCTAACAACAAGGCATTCAATGTTCTCACTTATGGATGCTTTTAGTGGATATAACCAAATTATGATATCACCCAAGGATCAAGAAAAAATGGAATTTACATGCGTGTGGGGGACATTCTACTGGAATGTTATGCCCTTTGGTCTCAAGAATGCTGGAGCAACATATCAAAGAGCCATGATAACCATATTTCATGACATGATGCACAAGTTCCTAGAGGAAAATGTAGATGACATACTTGCTAAATCCCACTCAAGGGAGGAACATCTACCCATCCTAGAAAAGATATTTACAAGATTGGATAAATTCAAAGTAAGGCTAAATCCAAAGAAATATGCATTCAGTGTATAATTGGGAAGGCTATTAGGATACATAGTTTCAGCCAAAGGAATAGAGGTAGACCTGACCAAAGTAAAAGCAATCATATAAATGGGGGAACCTCAAAACATAAGTCAAATAAGATCACTTCAAGGAAAGATTCAATCCATTAGAAGGTTCATATCCTAATTAGCGGATAAATGCCACACTTTTATTCAACTCCTCCATAAGGGACACAATATTTAGATGGGATGAGAAACGTGAAGAATCATTCACACTATTGAAAAAGTACCTAATGAATCTGCCCACTTTGATGCCACCAAAAAGAGGAGAGCCCTTAATTTTATACATCTCAGTGACTCAACATGCATTGGGAGCACTCTTGGCTCAATATGATGAAGCTGGAAAAGAAAAGGCCATATATTACATAAGCATAACTTTGGTGAAATATGATTTGAACTACACATTTGTTGAAAGAGCATGTTTGGGCATAGTTTTTGCTTCCCAAAAACTATGCCATTATATGTTATCTCACAAAATACTACTCATAGAAAAAATTGATGCCTTGAAGTATCTTCTCAGCAAAACAACCTTGAATGGGAGATTGGCCAAATGGGTCATGATTCTAAGTGAGTTTGACATAGAGCATGTGGATTGAAAAGATATCAAAGGCCAGGTAATAGTTGACCAACTACCAGAGGTATCATTAACCAATAAACATCCAATCCAAGTATAATTTTTAGGTTCTGAAATAATTAATGTTGAAGTAAAAACTTGGAAATTATACTTTGATGCATCCTATACACAACATGGATCAGGAGTAGGGATACTATTGATTAGACCTCAAGGATCCACAATTCCAAAATCATACAAGCTATTATTTCCATGCAAAAATAATATATCTTAGTATGAAGCATTAGTTATCGATCGGTATAAAATTGGCATTAGAATGGAAGGTGAAAAAGCTAAAAATTTATGGAGATTCCCAACTAGTTATTAATCAAATCAATGATGAGTATCAAAATAAAGATGATAAGTTGATACCCTACAAAAACATGATTGAGAATCTCAAGAAATACTTCACTTTAATCACATTTTAGCAAGTGCCAAGGGACAAGAGTAAAGAAGAAGATACCATGGCTACATTGGCATCCCTTCTCCAAATGCCAGATCAAAGCGCATTCCTAGTAAAAGAAGTTGGACAACTTGCATTTGACCCTTCCCATCGTCACACCATTTTCTTACTAGTGAGACATGGATCACCCTGGTATGGAGCCATTTGTACATACTTAAAAGACCAAATCTTGCTTATGGACCAAACTAGAAATCAAAAGAAAAATTTTATACCACAAGACTCTTGTTATACCCTAGTATCTGACATGTTGTATTGCAAGAGTCTAGATGGAATAATTTTAAGGTGTCTAGAGAAGGAGGAGTCAACCATAGCCTTACAAGAAATCCACAAAGGTATTTGTGGGCCACATTCAAATGGGTTAACCCTAGCTAAGAAACTTCTTAGGATAGGATATTTTTGGCCTTCTATGGAAAAAGACGCTTGTCACTTTGCAAATTTTTTTCATAAATGTTAGTACCATGGGAACTTAATCCATGTGCCAGAACAAGAACTACATCCTATGACTACACCTTGGCCCTTTTATCAATGGGGGTTGGATTTGATAGGGTTGATTTATCCCCCATCATCAAATGGTCATAAGTTCATCATTACTACAACAAAATATTTTACCAAATGGGTGGAAGTTGTACACTTATCCACTGCCATAGGAAAGAAAATTTCCATGTTCATACTAAACTAGATAATTTGTCAGTATGGTGTTCCTCAAGCCATCATAGTGGATGTAATGAAAAAAATTTCAAGAACAAAGAATTGAAAGAACTATCTAAAAAATTCAATATGATACACCATTCAAATTCAATATATTACCCACAAGGTAATGGAGAAGAAAAAGCTAAAAACAAGAACATCCTAAAAATATTGAAGAGGACATTGGATAATTCAGGTAGGGATTGGCACATTCAAATAAACCCTACTCTGTGGGCTTATATGATAATCATCCAAACACCAACATAAGATACACCATTCTCTTTGGTTTATGGAGTTGAAGTAGTTTTACCTTTGGAGGTAGAAATCCAATCTTTAAGCATCTCCCTACATGGATTAATAAGTGAAGAACACTATAGGGTTGCTAGGTTGCAAGAACTAGAACTACTAGATGAAAGACAACAACAAGCCTTTGACCATTTAAAAGTGTATCCGAATCGAATGTCAAGGAATTATAACAAGCATATCAAATCAAGGATATTCCAAATAGGTGATCTAGTGTTGTGATAAAATCTGAAGAGCCAAGAGGAAAGAGAGAAGAAAGGAAAATGAGAAGCAAACAGGTTAGGACCTTTTGTGATCACTTCATCTTTTGGGACATGCACCTACAAACTAGTTGATTGTGATGGGGAAGAATTGTAAGAACATATTAATAGTATACACTTGAAAAGGTTCTACATAGGAAGCAGATGAAAGGGTATATAGAGAAAGAGTATCATAAAATCAGATGAGAGAAAATCATATTTATTGTACATAGTCAAAAGAGATCTTGAAAATATCAAAAACATTGAAAAATAGAAACAAAGAAACAAATTATAAATGTAATTCAAAGATCAAAAACAGTGGAAAATTGAGAATGAAAAAAGCCAAAAAAATTGAGAAATGATCCTCAAAAAGATGTTGTCTTGGTGAAAACCTAGAAAATAAGCTCCTTGATGATGAATACCCAAAAAAATGAAAAAAGAAAAAAATACAAAAAAAGAAAAAAAAAGAGAAAAAGTGCCTTAGTGAAAACCTATAAAATAGGTGCCTTGGTAGCAAGAAAAGGAAAAAGCTTGAAAAGATCAAAAAGAGAAAATTCATTCAATCAGAGAAAACCTAGTAAACATGCACCATTGAAAGTCCAAGTCAGTCTCATGCCTAGTCGTCATCCTTGTAGATATTGCATTCGCCATCATTTGTATATACTAGATAATAAAACCCTATAGTTGCATTTGCAACTACCTAAGGCTTTTGTCACAAATCAAAAAAATATCCCAAGTCCAAAAAATGCCACATTATCTAATTGGGGGAAATATATCCTATGAGAAGGAAAGTTTCATCAAAATAAACATTAATTTGACACCAAATCAATTCATCAAATCACAAGTAAAAAACGTAGACAATCGATCCTAATCCAAATATCAATCCTACAAATGAAGAGTTTTGATCCAAGATCTCACCAAGACTTTATCTTTATCAGGGTTAAAAATATGAAATGGATGGAACTATACTTTCAATATGGATTCAAAAAATAGTGGAAATTTTTTCTAAGTGATTACTTGATTGATGAAATCATGTCTTCCTAGCAAATCGATGAAAGTTTTAAAACTAAACGAGCAATGATGAAAGCATGATATTTTCTTGATTTATGAATGAGTTTCTTAAGGCCAAGGTTTTAAAATATGTATCATATGTCTAAGGACATGATCATCAAAGAATCATTGAGGACATGTACATATTGAAAAGATGAGATCTTTGTTTTTTTATGCAACAGGATACCTTAGATATTTGATGTTAAATATCATAATACCGAAATCCACTTACAACATTGAATCCGCCGAAAGGGGTATTCATACTTTCATGATTGATTTCAATCAATGATAGTTGTACCAAAATTGGAAAGGCAACACGCAAAAGGAAAGAGGTATTCATATCATCATAGTTGAACTAGTGATGGTTGTACTAATTTTAGGTCTCAAAAATTTCTCAATGATGAATATAAGCTCCTAAATTTTTTAATAGTGACAGCTAGCTGCATCCATACTAGATTAAGTGAATTTAAGTTTTTTTCTTTTCTTAGCTCAAAAATTGATTTGAAAAAGAGAAAAAGAAAGGGGGTGGAGTTAATAAAAAATAAAAAATTAAATGTTCATCAAAAACCTTATATGAAAGAGTGTGTTGGAAATCAAAAATAAAAATCAAAGGTGCATCGTATTAGATCCATTGCATTTAAATCATGTTACATTTAGGTTCATTTCATATCATTGTGATCTTGCATCCATTTAGGGCATTAAACTTAGTTGCATTAAATTCATTGCATTAGGTTGCATTCATTTTAAATCAAATCATTAAGTTATCATTATAGTTCATATCATTAAGTTTATTTTAAATTGCATTGCATTAATTTGCATTCATGTTAGTTTGTACCATCTAGTTGCATTAATTGCATCATCCAAGTTCACATCAGGACATTATTAATTGCATTGTATTAAGTCATTTTAAACATGACATTTAATTCCATCTCATTAGTACGTTGCATTTTTTCATATACATCCATTTATTAAGGTTCATTACATTTAAATTTTAATTTATTTTCAAAATATAAGTGTAGTAGTTCATCCATTTGTATTTAGATCATCATTATCATTAAGATTATTCATTGCATCCATTTATTACATCTATAATTTTAATACCCAAAAAATGGGCTATAGGTTCATTAACCTCCTACATCATCAATTCGAACAAAATCGACATCAAATTCCTAACCTAAGGCACATCTGCGCATCGAGTTATCAAAACACTAGTTGATTATACTAATTCTGCTTCGGGGAATATTCCTTGAAATATTCCTACTTTATTCTAATTATCTTTGATTTAATAATTTTTTGGCGATAAATCATATTTATCCTAAAATTTGATTAATTGAATATTCTGAATAATTAATTAATTAATTTAATTCTGCCACTTAATTATTTAATTAGATTTAATTAGATTTGTTCCTAGATTATACTATTTAATTTTGACAATAAATCAAAAATCTTATGACTAATTGATTAAATTCTTATTTAATTAATTAATGTCAATTGTCAATATTTAATGATATAGTTTTTGAGTAAAACTCTGATTTAATAATTGATTAACCCATAAATCAGTTATTTCCAAAAATTAGTTAAGTTGAAGATAAATCACTTTATTTATTTGATTAATTCATAATTATCTATGCACATTTAAAGGAGCAGTTAAACTTTAAACTAGAAAATCAATTCATGTTGTTATCTTTTTGAAACTCAACATCTATTTTGAGTTGAAAACTGATCTAAACTTCTGATTTGAGTCAAAAATCTATTTTTGCATGATTTTGCATGATTTTGTGAGTTAATTAATTTTGATTTTTTGTTAACTCAAAAATCAACCTGAGTTTATCAAGAGTGATATATGGCTTTTCTCAATGCATCTTCAAACCCTGGATTTATATAAAATCAAGGCTCAGTTCTTCACAGATTATCTCTTGAATTTGCACAATTACTCTGGTGAAATTGCACACGAAGAATCAAGCTTTTGCGACATGTGACTTTGTGAGATCACTTCATAGTTTTCATAGCTTTACATAATTTTTCATATCAATTCATATCAATGTTAGTATAATCTGCATATCATTTCAATTCATTCTAGCTTAGATCCATACAGTTTTTATCCTACTTGCATAGAAAATACAAAAACATAGATTAATCTGCATTCATTCTTCATTCATCTTTTTGCATTCAAATCCTTCGTTTAGGTGTTGCTTTGTCACTGATCTTGGTCTAATCTGAGGATACCATACCCGCACCTACTAGAAGGCAGTAAATCACCTAGTTAGCTTAGTTTCATTCATCTATAGATTTCTATTTTGCTAACCTCTAATGTTTTACTAAAGTGTTGTGTCCACAGCTAGGTGCAATTTTCACACACACATTTCTGGCACCCACCATGGGGCCCTGAAATAGGTTTCCATTTCTATTCTAACATTTTCTATCAATTTTCTATCATTTTCTGGCCAAAACTATGATTTTTAATTTATGTCCGTACAATTTTTGTACGATTTTTGTTAGAAAGTCATGCCAGAACCCTTTGAGTGTGGTACAACATTTGGCATTTTTGAGACTCATACCATTTCTTATACATTGTCATTTGGGAGCTACTTTGTCATTTGAGTATACAACCACTATTGTACGAGTTTCCAGATTGTCGTACAAGAGGTAACATATTGTTGTATGAGTTTTGGCATCAGAATTCAATTATTGTTTTAGATTTTCAGGCAATTTTCTAGATTTGATTTTTGGATTTGGACTAATAGCTAACCCTAACAATTGAGATATTCTATTTCTGATTGGTATTTGCTGATTCTGATTGGAAAAGTGCAACAAAATCACAAAATAGGTAAAATCTACTAAGCGTGTTGTGAGGAACTCAGGTATTCTATTGCCTATGATAACACTTCATTTTGGGACATAAAACAAACTCTCACATGTCAAGCTTGTGTGAATTTTCCTTCTTTCATATCACAGAATTTAGTTTTGGGCTATAAGATGAATATAGTTTTGCTTTTTGCATATTTTTTACACATAGTAAATAGGCCCTATGAACACTATTTATGGATGATCTTGAGAGAGTGGGCTTCATTTGCCTGTTTATGCATGTGACGCTCTTCTTGACGAAGGATCCCCATGTAGGTAGGGAGGTTATTGTGATTATTTCATGTTCTACTTGGTTTGGTCCTCAACTTTTGATCGATACGTTCTCTCTCTGGAGAAATCAATAGACATAGTTATTGACATCACAAATCTTGGTGAGATAATTTCAGTCTTAGCATGTCGGATTAATATTTTTGTTGTTTTTGGGTAAAAAGTGATAAGGCTAGAGGATTATGCTCTACTCCTTTTTTAGGTAGTATCAAAAACTCAAATCCTTGGATCTGGACTAAGTCCCCATGTGGTATCTTTTTTGACTCACCTTTAAAGAGGGTTAACCATAGTGGACATTCCCTTTATTGGGTCAACCAAATGGATGGAACCTCAACTGGTAATAGCCATTTTCACCATGGTAGCAACAACTGCTATATAAATATCTTTGTGGAAGAAATGTCCACAAGTGTGGTCTCTTGTTGGGCTATCAGATCTCCTTAGTAGCTCCTAATTGATTAAATTCTTGGACTGTGTCAAAACCCCGGTGCACCCGGATTGGAGTTTGCCCCCTTGAGATCACAAAAGTTGCAGAGTTAGACCATTACTAAATACCTTACCGAGGCCAAAATTTTCATTTTTCTAGGACTATGTGCGTTATTGGAAAACTTTTGAGAACATACACAAGTAGCATTGCTAGGGATTAGCACAATAAGTTACTATTGCTTGTTCATGTGCAAGGTTCCTTTTTCCCTTGTTCATTGTTTTCAGATGATTGACTGCTTCCTTTGCTTGTTTTTCTATGTGTTTGATATCTAATTAGTCTTTGGAAACAAACAATCCCAGACTATTACACGAATCTGCAAACCTGGATAGAGAAAATCTTACAAATAAACTGATTCTGAAAACTGAAAAATTGTAAAATTTGAAGCAAAATTCCTTTTTGGAGTCCAAAGTTGTCCTAGAGTCTCAGAAACTCATATGATTTTCTACCAAAAGTTGTATCAAAACCCCTATATTGTTGTATGGGAGCTCACATATTGTCGTACGAGTTTTGTCAAGAAAATTTAAAGAAAATCAAACCCTGGTGTCAATTTTCGTATGAGCCTTGTCAATTGTCGTGCCAGACCCTACCCATACTTGTACAAGCCTGGAGAAAGTCATATGAGAATTTTGAAAAATTGCTAGAAACTTGCCAAAATTTCCAGAAATCTAGTTTTTACAGCATACTTCCAGATTCTGTAAAAAAAATCATTGTGTCAGGAACATAGAAAAAACTAGAAAGAATCCAATCTATTCACCTAAAAGTGGTCTCTTGAGTCTGATCTAACCTTCTGATCTATCAATTTCAGTCTTTTCTATCTTATGTCAAAACCTTGTCAAGATTATCTTCAATACAATCTTCAAAAAAAATGGCTAAGTGTTGCGAGCTCTTGTCCACCATCTTTTGGGCATCTACCCATACTACTAGGGCACAATATCCTTCATTTACATCCAATTTATCTTCAATCAATCTAATCTTGACAAGGTTGCATTATTCAATCTCCTTGAATCAAGTCATTCTTTAGTTGTCTTCATCTTGCTCTTTTTCTTCACCCAAGGTTAATGGTGGAAACTAGAGATTCATCACAATGAAAACAAGGAGAAAAACCCAAATTCTCTTCAGCCGCATCTTCTGTGATTGCTAAGAAGTTTCATCAACCTTTCGACACAACTAAATTTGTAGAAGGCACTCTTGGAAATCTTTACTTGATAGGTGGTTACGTCACTCCTCCTGCATCAATCCACACAGGTCATCAAGTAACTCCCCCTGCATCAATCCATGCAAGTTATCAAGAAACTCCTCAATAGTCAATCCTTGGTAGTTCTCTTAACAACACTATGTCTCAAGGAGGAGGCATGAGCCAAGGTTCCCAAGGACATCAATCACAACAAGGTGCAGATCAAGAACCCACACCTATTGAAATTTCTCAATGTCAAAACAATTATAACTTCAAGAGAATGATGAGGGATTTCTTGAAAGAAGACAAAGAGACATACTTCCTAGAGTTGGCTCACAAAGAGGCTAAACTTCCTCCAAACTTTAATGTTGAAGATATAATCACACATGAAGAAGAAAATCCTATCACAGTGATAATGAAATAGATGCATTCCATGCAAGTCAATCTCAACAAAATTGAAAAAGAGAAGGAACCTAAGGAGTTGTCCATGGAGGCTCTATGCCCTTTTCCATTTGATAAAGACTTGTACATGCCACCATTCCCAAAAAGAGTGGAGATGCCTAAATATGACAAATACAATGGAAACTCTGATCCTCAAGATCATGTCAAAGAATTCTATACTCAATCTATGGAGTTCATGCACGAACCAACCTACGTAATGCATCTTTTCCCTCGATCTCTAGGAGGGTCTTCTATTCATTTGTTTTCAAAAATTCCTCCAATGATCAAAACTTTTGAGGAGTTAATCAAATTGTTCTATCAACAATACTCCTACAACATCCAGCATTCGGTCACTATGATCGACATTTTCAATCTGAAACAAAACTCGGGAGAACCATTCATGACTTTTCTCAAATGATAGAGGAAGAAGTTTTCTCTATATGCTAGACCTACTCTAGAAACTGAGAAGTTGGCAATCTTCATAAAAAATCTCATTCCAAAAATCAACTACCATTTACAAATGCAAAATCATACCTCCTTTGATAAAATGGTAGAAAATGCAATCAAAATTGAGAAAGTACTTGTATAAAAAGGAGACATATTAATTCAAAAGGACAAGTATGAATCTAGATCTAGTTCTAAAGACAAAGACAAAAAATGGAACAAGAACAAAGGCATTGTCATAGATGGCATTATTGATACTACTGTGCCCCATCTAAGGCACCCACTTTCAATCTCACTGTTGGCACCCAAGCCATCAAAGCCTTAGAGGAAAAAGAAATAGAGTTGAACAAGAAGCCATCTAACTACAAACCTTGGGCTACAAATCCTAAACAAAATTTTACTCCTCTTGTAGAGTCCTTGGAATCCTCTATGAAAACTCTGTTGGCCAACAACATCATCACTTTTCCTGAGATAAAAGTATTTGATCCTAATCCTAAACCAAATGGTGGAGAGAGAATGATTTCTATGATTTCCATCACAATAAGGGTCATAAAACCAATAACTGCATATGCTTGAAACACATCATACAAGAAAAAATTGATAATGGAGAAATCATAATTGACAATCATAAAAGTAATAATGATCATACAACATTCAGGGAACCATTTCTGAAACATGGTCAAGGAGATTCATCTTCTCAGCCTAATGTGGGTGCTAAAGTTAATTATGCCTACTTTGGAAATAATGTTGTCATAAATATAGTTGAATCATGCCTATCTGAGTGTTGCAATGTCATCATGATTGTAAGAAGGGATAGAGATAATCAATCAGAAAATGTAGTTACTCGATCACAAGCTCAGGCACATCTGCAAGGACAAAATTTAGATTCATCAAATGTCCCTAAGGTGCCTTTCAATCTATCATCTGCTTCTAAATACAAGGCTTCCTCTAAATCATCAAATCCTAAAGACATGAGGCCAACATCATATAGTATCGTCCAACAACTCCAGCATACAAATGTAAAAATCTCCATGTTTGAGTTGCTTCGGATATCTCCAACTCATAGAGCCATTATAAACAAAGCTCTGCTCAGATCCAATGTTCCTGATAACCTTGATTTAGACAAATTCCAGACTATGGTTGGTCATCTAACATCTCCCTAGTATATCTCCTTCTTAGAGGAAGATGATAAATATTTGAGTCATCCACATAGCCAACCCTTGCACATTGAAGTCTTAATCCAAACCCATCATTTCAAACATGTGTTGATAGATGGAGGCTCTAGTCTCAACATTTGTTCTTACATCTTGATCACACAACTGGGATTATTAGAAGCTACCATGGATCCTAAAAAGAAGATAACTATCAAGGCATATGATGAACAAGAAAGATCTTCCAAAGGAACAATTGTCTTACCTATCAGAATAGGTCCAGTTATCAGAGATATCACATGTCAAGTTCTTGATCTACCTTTGGCCCACAACATTCTCCTAGGGAGACCCTGGATACATGAAATGCAAGCTATTCCTTCCACATACCATCAATGTGTGAAATTCCCATATGAAGGAGTAGAGGTGACGATTCCAGTTGACCTATCTACAACTTGCAATGCATTGAAAGAAAGTGTTGATAAACTTGTTCCTAATAACATAGAATCTTCCACTAAGAAGCTAGACATTGCATCAACATCCAAGATAGAAGAAATTGCTAAAGAGGTTAAAATCAAAGACAAGGGTATGGGAGAATACACAATAGAACCAGTTTTATCTCTCACATCTCTCCCGTTGTCCCCAAAATATTATGGACAACCTTCAGACAAAGTGAAACCCAATTGTAAAGAATCACATGTCATATTAAATGGAAGCTTTGTCACAAAGCAAGTATCTAAACAAGAGTTTGAGGAAGAAGTTGTGCATGCATGGTTGTACAAGGATGAGTCTCAATCCCAATTAGTTCAAAAATGTGACTCCACTTCAAGAAAAATTCGTCATAAGTCATATGGACCAGGGGATAAATTAATCACAAAAATGGGATATACTGGAAAAGAACTTCTACGACTACAAGGAAAATGGCTTATATCACCTCTTCACCACCATGGCTGAACAAACAAGAATACAACAGGTCTAGGATATCAGAAGAAGCCTTTCTATCTTAGAAATAACTCTCCAAATGTCTTACAATAGATTAAACCATCAGCTGCAATTCAACCAAAGGAAGAAACACCACAATCTGACAGTGATGATTCAGACACTACTAATGAGCTCATTCCTTATCAGGGTTTTCCTAAAGAAATACTAGACCTCCTCAAATATGAAGATGGCCCCATAAAATGAATAAATGTAGTCAAAATAGAAGAACCTCCTATGGAACAAAAGATAGTTGCACCATAAGAACCAACCGATCTTCAAGAAACCCACACAGAATAGGAGGAAGGTAGTAGCTATTCTAAAATAGATTCCCATGAGTATGAATTCAAATTAGACACGGAAGGAAACCCTGCTTGGGGGATTCACCCTAGCTTTACACATATTCTTGATTTTCCAAGAGGCCTAGATGAGGAATCAAATGACTATGAATGGGGAGTCATTCCAGAGAAAGATGAGCTAATCACATAAAAACATGTAGATGTCATTCACCAATATGCACCTACACCCAATGTAAGTCTAGAGCAAAATGATGAACTTAATGAGTCTAATCCACCGATGGTTGAATTGGACTTCCACAATGACATTGAGCCTATTCATGAATTGAATGTTTTGATTTGTAATATCACCTTCAAACTTGAGAGTTGTGTTAGGATCGATGGTGATATATCCATATCCATAAACACCATTTATCAATCTTTCCCCACTTTGACTACCCAACATGCCAAACTTCTTGACAAAACCTCCACAAATCTGAGCCAAGGTATCTATAACTTTCCAAATGACTATGCCCTTGCTTGCTACCTCAATGTGGTTGAGCCTATGATGACTTCCATTAGTGAACCAAGCATTAGCATGATGTATTCATACATCAAGTATCTTAGTCAAAAGAATAAAAATAAAAGGAAAAAGAGTTCTGAGGGTGAAAACCACTTTGTGGTAGTCTCAGAACCTACAAAAGTAAAAATAAAAGACACATTTGAAGGTGAAAACCTCTGTGAGGCACCTAAGGATGATATATTTGATGTCCTTCTGAGTCATTTACAGGACAGATCTCTAGTACTTATTGATCCCACTCAACCCATAAACTTGGGAACAACATAAGAACCACAGTTGATTCATGTAGCACAATCCTTATCAGAAGAAGAAAAGAAAAAAATTACTACATTCCTAACAAAAAGGAAGATCAAATTTGAATGGAAATATTCAGATATGCTAGGGTTGGATCCTAACCTTATAATGCACCATTTATCTATAGCTCCAGGTGTCAAACTTGTTAAGAAAAAATTGAGAAAGATGCATCCACATGTTGCACTCCTTGTCAAAGTTGAATTAGAGAAATTGCTAAAAGCCAGTTTCTTTAGCATTATTGATTATGCAGAATGGATCTCTAACATAGTTCCAGTATCAAAACCAGAAAAATATATAAGAGTATGCATAGATTTTAGAGATGTAAACAAGGCATGCCCTAAGGATGATTTTCCATTACCAAATATCGATATGATAGTGGACATGACTGCGGGCTTTGAGATGTATTCTTTAATGGATGGTTTTTCTAGATACAACCAAATAAAAATTGCTCCAGAGGATCAAGAGAAACTTTTTTTCACATGTGCATGGGGTACCTTCTATTTTAATTTCATGCAATTTGGTTTGAAGAATGCAAGTGCTACATATCATAGGGCTATGACATCTATTTTTCATGACATGATGCATCAAACTATGGAGGATTATGTTGATGATACCTTGGCTAAATCTATGATAAGATATGAACATCTAAATGATCTAAGAAAAATACTAGATCAAATGGAGAATTTTAGTCTCAGACTGAACCCTAAAAAGTGTGCTTTTGGTGTCACTTATGGAAAGCTCTTAGGTTATATTGTTTCAAAGAAAGGTATTGAAGTTGATCCGACAAAGGTTAAAGCTATCATGGAAATGCAACCTCCCAAGAACATCAATCAAATGAGAACATTACAAGAGAGAGTACAATATATTAGATGCTCCATGTCTCAGCTAACAGATATTTCACAACCTTTCACAAAGACATTTCATAAAGGTGTGACCTTCTCATGGAACGAGGAATGTGAAAAGAACTTTAATCATATCAAGAAATATCTATCAAATCCTCCTATTTTGATGCCTCCTATTCAAGGGAAGCCATTGATCTTATATGTCTTTGCCACATATACATCACTGGGGGCATTTCTAGCACAACATGATGAGGACAAGAAGGAAAGAGGTATATACTATATCACTAGAACATTGGTAGCATATGAGAAGAACTATTCAATGATTGAGAAATCTTGTCTACCTATGATCTTTGCATCACATAAACTACAACATTACATGTTAGCTCATACCACACATTTGGTAGCTAAGATTGATCCACTAAAGTACCTACTAAGCAAAGCTTCCCTCACATGTAGATTAGCTAAATGGGTGATGCTATTAAGTGAATTTGACATTGAATATGTTGAAAGAAAAGCCATCAAGGGCCAATTAATTGTTGATCAACTAGCTGACGCACCTTTTTTTGATGATACACCAATGCAAATGGAATTCTTAGATTCCTCTATCATGAATCTTTCTTTTAGAGCATGGAAGTTATTCTTTGATGGCTCCTATACACATAATGGATCTGGAGTAGACATTTGTTCATCACTCCTCGAGGATACTCAATCCCTAAAGAATTCAAAATAAATTTTCCTTGCATAAACAATATTATTGAATATGAAGCCCTTCTTAATGGAATGAAGAT
The DNA here is from genome assembly GCA_027943335.1 of Chamaecyparis obtusa. Taxonomy (NCBI): domain Eukaryota; kingdom Viridiplantae; phylum Streptophyta; class Pinopsida; order Cupressales; family Cupressaceae; genus Chamaecyparis; species Chamaecyparis obtusa. The sequence goes on along the minus strand of BSBK01007612.1, from coordinate 170,658 downwards.
AGCAATTGAATGGAGGGTAACATAACTACACATTCATGGAGACTCACGACTTGTAATACACTAATTCAATGATGTGTATCAAACGAAAGATGGAAAACTAATCCCATATAAGAGAATGGTAGATGATCTAAAGAAATACATCATATCTATCACATTTGAATAGATTCCTAGAACATAGAACAAAGCTACTGATGCTATGGCAATGGTATCTACTTTATTATAGTAACCCGAACATGAGCTACACTACGAGTTCCTAGTGGAAGAACTATCTTATCCTGCATATGATTCCCCCTAAACCTACATGATCTGCACTATTGTTGGTCATGATTCATCTAGATACAAAAACCTTTCATCCTATCTCCAAGACCAAATCATTCCTGATACCTTCAACTGCCATGAGAAATGATACCTTATCCATAATGCATCTCGATATATCATCATTGGTAATGATCTGTACAAACAAGGTCTAGATGGTACACTCCTTAGATATTTAGAACATGAAGAGTCTCAATGTGCATTAGAGGAATTCCACAAATCTATATGTGGAACAAATTCCAATGGTTTAACACTAGCTCAAAAAATTATTAGGACTGGGTACTATTGGCCTGAAATAGAAAAAGAGGCTATCAAGTTTGCTAAGAACTGTCAAAAGTGTCAAGTACATGGAAACTTAATTCATGCACCAAGGAGAGATCTAATTTCCTTTACTACATAATGGCCTTTTCACCAATGTGCCTTTGATCTTATTGGAGCCATACATCCTCATTCTTCTAATGGAGATACCCATATCATTACAGCTACAAACTATTTCACAAAATGGGTAGAAGTAGTTCCTTTGACTCAAGCAATCGGCAAGTAAATTTCCATGTTCATCCTGAACTACATCATATGTTAGTATAGAATCCAACATTCAATAGTCACAAATAATGGTGGACAATTCAAGAATAGAGACTTAGATGATTTATGTGCAAAATTCAAGATTATACAACATTGGTCATCTATTTACTATCCTCAAGGGAATGGATAAGAAGAGGCTTCCAACAAGAATCTATTGAAATTATTGCATCGTACTATTAATAAAATAGGAAGAGACTGGCATCTCATGATCAATCTAGCTCTTTGGGGCTACAAAACAAGTATCAAAACACCCACTAGGGCTACACCATTCGCTTTAGTTTATGGGTCTGAAGTGGTACTACCTATTGAGGTTGAAATCCCATCACTAAGAATCAAAATGCATGGTCTAGTAACTGATGATGACTAAAGACTGTCTAGGTTGCAAGAACTTGAACTACTAAATGAGCACAGACAAGAAATGTATGATCATCTCAGAGTATATCAGAAAAGAATGTCTAGAGGCTACAACAAGAAGGTCAAACACAGAGAATTTGAGGTTAGCGATCTAGTCTTGAGAGAGAATCCTAAAAATCAATCACATAGAGAACGCAAGGGGAAGTTTGAACCCAACTAGCTGGGTCCCTTTTTTGTCACTGCTACTTTTGGCTTTGGTGCCTATCAACTCTCAACGACTGAAGGAGAACAACTCTAAGAACCAATCAAAATTCTTCATTTGAAGAAATTCTATGCCTAAGGCATTCAATCTATGGTAAAATGTCCTAAAAAATTTATAAAAATTTGAAAAAGTCCTGAAAAAATGAACACCTTGATGAAAACCTAGCAATAGGTGCCTTGATGATTCACAAAAAAATTGAAAATTTTGAAAAATATAAAAAAAATCAAAAGTAAAAAAAAATTGAAAACATGAAAAATATAAAAAAAATGAGAAAATGAAAAAGTGCTTTGGTGAAAACCTAGAAACAGGCACCTTGGTAGCAAAAATAGAATCTCTACCAAGATGGTCAAAGCCTAGAAAATGGGCACCACTTGTTCAAAATGCTCCATCTATCAACGCAATCTTGGTCTTTTCCATCTTTCAGTCTTGCTTTACTTTGTACATATCTCCTAGTTTGTTTTCGCATTCATGTTTTCAATAAAGTCAGTTTGTACACCAATCAGCTTAAGCTTTTGTCTCCTATCAATGTTCAAACTTGGGGGCAATCGATGTCATATCCTATGGTCTCCAGTATACCTCAAACAAGTCATATCTAGTCAAGGTCCTTTGAAGCTTCATCTGAGTCAGTCAGTCAATCTCCTTACTAGAAAGGATTTTGTAATCAAACACCAACAAACATCAACAACAAACTAGAAACATTCTATGCTTCACTTGCTTTTATCTCCTTGTATGCTTACTGATTCACATTGAGATTTTTGCATATTGTGTCCTTTTGAACTCTTTGATGATGTCATTCACAGGATTTAGAGAGTGATGACTGGGGGCATAATATTTTATTTTTTTTCTTCTTTGAGTGAAAATCTAACAACTTTGTAAATTCTGGATTGAAATGGTGTCCATCTATAAGAGCCTCCATCTCGTATTGGATCACCATGAGTACCTTGACCATTGATACCCAAAAAATTCAAGGAAGTTTGATCTAAGTATTGTCCTTTTGAGTGAATTCTTACTCTTACTATGAAATGTGATCTTGCCTAAGGATGTGAATGATAAAGGGTCACTATGGGTAATTCACATTGGATTTAGAATGATCTTTGGATTGCTTGATGTGTTTGCAACTACAAGGTGTATGCAGGTCATCACAACATTTGTGTTCTAATGCTTATACCAATTGCTATATCAAAATGGACATGATATTCAAGTCATCCTATCATTTGTGCCTTGGTGCTTATATCTAATTCAACATTCTGAAAATAAAATCAATAATCATATGTCCATGTTTGTCTAGCTAGTGGGTGTTGTATTGACTTTGATGTAAAAATCAATATTCATATATTCATAGTTTCCTAACTAGTGGATGTTGTATTGATTTATTTGGTTACCTAATAAAAATTCAATGATGAAAATGACCAACACATGATCAGCGACTAGGTCCTAGGTCTTAGCTTTGCATTTCATTTTTGCATGTCATTTTTGCACTTTACATGATTGCATGATCTCATGATTGCTAAATAAACTTGAATTCTTAAACAATTCTTCAAAACTATACTTAAACTTGACATGAAGAGTTGAATCTCACACGAAGGTCTCCTCAAAGAACCGCAAGCAGTCACCATCCTGGGTTAGACATCCTTTTTGACAACTGACCGAGTACTTGTCTTCATTAATACCTGCAAAATATATCATGTGTATCATTGCATTGACATTGCATTTACATATCATATCCATTCCATTACATTACATACATGTGCATTTATCATTGCATAGCATTATCAAAATCATACATTCTCATACATGTTCCATCTTCCAATTACATTTGCATAAAATCCATACATTTGAAAGAAATCATTGCATTGCATATTCCATACATTATACATTACACATTGCATTTACATCACATGATATAATCATAAATCAAACATGACAAGTACAAATGAAGTCATAACCAAAACCTCAATCTCATATATATCAAAAACTGAAATAGTCAGGGATGCACTATTGGCACAGGGTACAAAAGAATGCACTCATGTGAGCTATCAGATCAGATCAGTATCTATGGACAAAATGAGAAAAAAAATATATCAGAGAACAAGACAGATCAGCTGTCTGCCTGATCCTCTACATCTGGTGGAGGTGGTGGTGGTGCATCTAGCACTGCCTCAGCTCGTGGTGCCCTAGCTCCCTCTGAGGCTATCATATACTGAGAGTATGAAAGAACTCTCTAAGAAACTAGTATAATAGCATAATATGTAGAGACATAATAGGCACTCCATGCCATCTGATGAGTCACCTCTACCCGCGATCTCCTGTTCTCCTCTCGGAGCTCAACACACTACCTCTCTGAATCCTTGAGTTCTCAAATCAGGCACTCTGCAATATCAGGTCCCTAACTTGTAATCTCAAATGCCTAATTATATCCTTGGGAGTCTGTACTAAACCAAGATCTACCTCAGCAGTGTTAGTCCATTTTCTGGTTCATGCAAAATCCCAGGAAAATGGCTTTTTCCCTGCAAGCTTTGTTAAGTTGTCCTGCTCGACCTACAGTCATAGTTTTATCTTGCAAAGAAAATCCATAATGTTTCATGGTGTGCACCCTTAGCCCTGTGTGCTTCATGTTGTCACCTTGCTCCAGTTTAGATCACATCTCCTGAATCACAAAACCCAGGGAGTTATTAAAGTTTTAAGGTCTGCAGGAAACAATTTCAAAATATGCATAAGTGTCGAAAACCCACAATGTTTTTCAAAACCCATGATGTTTTCGGTCTCCCTGCTACCTTTGGGTCTACGTGAAAACCCTGGATGTTTTCGATCTTTCACCGAAAACCCTATATATTTTTGACCTCACATTTCTTTCCTCTTGCCAACACTCCTTGTTTGTCAGTCCTAACTATGCAGGTATGATGGATGGTGGGCACGAGTCTTCAATGGTTTCAAAATGATTGGTTACTTCTTGCCCATGGGGCTAGTTGGTGGAAAGGGTGTGGTCCTACTAGCAGTCATGTGGTGGCCTTTGGTTAGCTGTCGCATGATCGCATAGCCCAATTTTTGGCTATGTGATCATGCGACTAGTTGACACGTGTCTACAGTCGTGAGTTGGCAGTTTGTCGGTGGGACCCAGTTCTTCATGCTTCCAGCATGGTTAAAGTTCGGACAAGATCGATGGTTGTCATATGTTTGCATGGTGAAGATGCATGATGTTTATCCTCCACACTTTTTTGACAACCGTCTGATCCTCCAAAAGGTAAAGCTTCTTTGGTGGTGGTCTCGTTGGTGGTTATGTGGCGGCCTATGGTTGGCTATCGCATGATCGCATGTCAGAGTTTTCTGACATGTGATCATGCAAATAGTTGACACCTATTCTTGGGCTCATTGAAGGAAGAAGTGTTGTGGGGCCACTATCAGAGAGTTTGTGACGAGGACGCGATCTAACGGCTGGCGTAAGTTCTCATATGTTTTGTCAAAGCTATGAGATCTTACGCCCGCCATCTATTCTAAGGCTTATGATGGGTGGGTCCTCTTTTAGTGACTAGGTAGATACGATGAATAGCATGGTGACAGGTGGTATCAAGTGGACCTAGGTGGGGTCTGATGTCTTAGTGGTGCTGATAAAGTTCAGGATTTTTGCTCATTCATGAAAAGATTTGGCAGTTCTCCAGATTGTCTGGCGATTTGGTGAACAGAGGTTGCGTAGTCGTGAAATTTTTAGTGGAAGGTGTGAAATGTTTTTTGAATTGGTGGAAGCTTTTTGTCACCAATTAGCTAAATGTAAATGGGCACTCTTTTAAAAGGTAAAAACATAAAGCTCGCAAAGTAAGAATAATCCGATGGTCGTGACTTAAAGTTGGTAGAGATTTGAACGAGGACCGCCGATGTGCCGCTGGCACCATAAAGTGACCGTTGGGATTTAATTTCAAATTTTGCAGAGGGTTTGCAATGACAGAGGTACCAAAAATTCAATTCTTGAGCGGCCAGAGTGGGTAGAATGGGTTGTCAAACGCTGCAGAGTGGTCCAGGCTACCATGATAGTCACAGAGGAGTGTCTTGCCATAGGGGAGTAAATGAAATAGTACCCTAAAGTGTGTTGCAGAGATCTTTTTGGCCAGATTTCTTAGGGTTTGGTGTTGATTTTGTACCTTGGCCTAGTGCATCTAGTTGGCTGTTGAAATTAGACTGTTTGGGCTAGCATGCTGCGGCTTGATCCCTGTCTTGTTTGTGTTAACTCCTCGGTGGGGTTAGGTGGATTTGAATTTTGAGTTTGAAATGATCATTGTGCTTGCATTGTAACCCTGGTATAAAGGGATTTTTATGATCATTCGAGGTCATTGGGAGTTAGGTTTTCAAACTTTTCTAGTTGTGAGTCTTCTACCCAGTCTGAATTGTAATGACCTGTTTTGGTATATTTTGACAATAGAAAGAAAATTGCTTGTCTAAGCTATAGTTTGCAAGCATGATTCCTTTGGATTGATTGTATACACTTGAGGATTCTTCATACTTAATACAGGCACATGATTCTTATCTCTCCCTTGTGTCAACGTAGATGAATTTTGAACTTTCTAGTTCATTGCATAACAATTTATGTATACGTCTTCATTCTTGAGTTCTAATCTAGGATTAGATTAAATGATGCTCTAGATGGGACATAGATTTATCTCTTGTTTATGTAAGGATATTTGGTAAGTAGTAGAGGAGATTGTAAATGTGTTTATGGCTTTGAATCTCTGATATATTCTGGTGTGTGTGTGTAGTTTGTCCAAGAAGCCTTGCCCAATGGATGAGGCACTAGCCTAGATGAGTATTTCTTTGTTGACATATCCTGATTGAGGTTGTTATGATTCAAACTTATAAATTAAGAACCATTCCTAAGTTTTCAATATTTGGTTGTGTGAGGTTCTACCCCATAGTAATGGAGAGTCAATGAATGTGTGGTTATCATTTAGTACTTTCTTACTATCCTTTCATCTATTATTCAAACCCAGTCTTTGGTGTGTGAAGTATAATTTATACTGGGTTAGGTGCACCCTCCTTGGTTTTGTAGAGCCAAAAGCAGAAGAGGGTAGTTTTGTCCCTATAGTTGGTCTAGTTACCCTAAGACCTCATAATATTTTGGAGTTAACCATTCCTAAAATCCATCTAAGGGTATATTGGCAGCCTAAAGAGCACAAGTGTCATTTTGAACACCAACAAGATGGTGAATCTACTGGGGAAGTGTTATACATGTTCATCCTAACCAGTAGGTCATCATTGGAAGAAACAGGGTTGTTCTTGTCCCTTGTCTCTCTAACTCATTTGAGTATTTCTAGAGTGAAGAAACTATATTGTGATATTCCCAATACACTTGGGTGGCAGCTCAAACATCTCTGAAGTAGTGCTAGTCAGTATTTATTTTGCAAGATGAGTTATAGAGGTACTAGGTCTCAAAGAAAGGAGCATCCTGAAGATATAATGGAAGAAGGCATTCTAGGCACTTCTAGGCCTAGTCAGACAAGGGGAGGAAAGAAGAGAAGAGGTGTTTCTCATACTTGGAGAAACAGGAAAGATACAAGACAAGAAACCCAAGCCAGGCCTAGTCAAGAAGAAAATAATTCTGAATATGAAGAGGCTGTTGATTTGGGATTGAACCAATATGAGGATGAAACTCAAGTGGGAGATGATGACTCTGAAACCACTCTCCCTTAATTAGAAGAGATCTTTGAGGAGGTCTATGAACTAGAAAGAAGAGTTCAAGAATAGCTTGCCATTAGGTAGCAGAGAGAAAATGACAAAGAAGATAAAGTAAGACAAGCCATAATAAGGGCTGATCAGCTAAAGAGGTAGTTACTAGATTTCGAGGCAATTAATTTTGTCCTAGAGCCTGAAAGAGTAAATGAATAGCCTATTGTTCAAAAAATATGTGAAGAAACTAGACCAAGAGATAAAGGCAAATAGAAGGCTGTTGGGATTCAAATCAGTGAACAAGTTATTGTGGATAGGACATCAGATCTAGGACTGAGATTAAATTCAGATTTGGAGATAGCTAGAAGGAAGAAAGAAATATTGGATAAAGAACTAGAGAAAGAAGAGTTGGAAGCTTCTGCTGCAGAAATTAGAAAAAAGATTGATTTTCTCAAGCATACTTCAGGACCTTCAAATGTTGCTGCTTCCTTTTTAGGACAAGGTGGAACTCATGGTAACAATGCAGCTCAAGGAAATGGTGTACCGGGTGCCGCTAGAGTTCCTAATGGTTCAAACACAAGGACATCTACATCTCAAGGAATGGATCCACTACATGGAGCTCCTATTCATGAAAGGTACAAACAACTTGTCTTCTTTGGTATTCCTGGTTACCCCAATGCAATCCCTGATGAAATTAGAAAGAAGCTTCCTAAATTTACTAGAAATAATGTCATCACATGTGAAGAACATCTAAAAAAATTCATAGATGTAATAGATGATTATAATATAGAACCTGATGATGTTCTAATGAAGCTATTTGTACAATCCCTTATTGAGGATGCTAGGGATTGGTTTAGAGGGTTACCCCATGCTAGTATAGGGTCATGGAATGAATTCAAGAATTGTTTCAAGGAACACTATGGAGATAAAACAAATGAGGGTTTTATCTTGAATGAATTCAATAACATAAAGAAGAATTGGAATGAAGAGGTCCTTGAATTTAATATAAGATTCCAAAAGGCTATGCATAGGCTCTTGTAGGTTATCAGATTAGATGATGGGGTATGTCTTGTGACATACTTGAATGCCTTTGATGCAAAAATGGGATACCTCTTGAGGGACAAGAACCCTAGAAATCTTGGGGAAGCTTACAAATTGGCCATCAACATAAAGAGCAATAGAAGAATATCAGGAAAGATAGGAAGAAGAGATGATTGTAGGCCTCAAATGTAGAGTAAGAAAGAAATGGGAAGGTCTGCTAAATCTAAACCTAAAGAGGATGACAATCTAAAACAAATTTTAATAGCTTTGGAAGGTTTAAAGCCTGGTGAAAAGGGAAACAATAGAGCTGTGACTATGGAGAGGTCAGTTCCAAACAATTTTAGCAGATAGCCAAGAATGCAAAATTACCCTTACAACACTCAGTAGAAAGATGGCAAGCCCATTTTCCCAACCAAGCAAGAAAGGCCTGATGGAAGGATCCCTGATCCCTTGCATAGAAATTCAATAAATATGACTGAAGATATCCCATGGTGTGCTACTTGTCAGTCTCCTCATGACCCTAAGCATTGTGTCATTGCTTTAAACTTACAAGAGAATCAAGAACAAGAGGAGCAATATGACAAGAGTGGTTGTGGAATGACTTCTGCACATGTAGAGGATGAGAATGATATTGATGAAGAAGATGAAGATTTTGATGATGTTGGATGTGGTATTGTGAGGGGTGAGGAGAAAGTTTCTTTAAGAAGACCATCAGATGAAGAAATTTCTCAGATCACTACAGACATGGTTACTCAAGCTAAAAGAAATTATAACTTGAGGAATAGGATAGTTGGAAATGCAACCGGTAAGCTAGGTAGTATGTTTATCAAGGAGATAGAAAATGGTACACAACAGCATGGAGAAAAGGGCAGGGGTGCCGATGATACTAACCAAGTGAAGGTAAAAAGGAAAGTTGTACCTGTTACAGCACCTAAGAATAAAGCAAAGACAATAGAGGTAGTTGTTCCCATTCCTCAGAAGGGAGAGGAATCTCCTCTCAAAGACAAATCTGGTATCACAAAGGATAAAGTTGTCACTGTCTTTGAAGAAGACATGAACAACCAAAAGTATGTTCCAATTGATATGTCCAAATTGCTTTCACAGATCACTATCAAGGTTCTACTTTTGGAAATGATGAGAATAGAAGAACATAAGGTTAAGGCCTTGAATTGGGTAAATGGTGTTTCTTCTACAAGAATCCAAGAGGTGAATAGAAATGACAAACATGTGGATTCCTTGGAAGACACACCTGATAGTAAGAGTGAAGAAATTGTTTCTAAGATTCCTCAAATCTTCTTGGATACAAATATTGTAAATAATGCATCAGGGATAGTTGATCCTTTCTTTTTGTCCCTTGTGATTGGTGGTAAAATATTGAAGAATTGCATGATCAATTCTGGAGCATCAAACATTGTCATGCCTGTAGAGATCATGAAATCATTAGGACTAAAGGTTGATACACCTCACGGGAGATGCCAAGATATGGACTCAAGAGAAGTGCTAGTTATTGGTACCATCAAGGCTTTGCCTTATAAATTAGCTGTATTTCCTAACAAACAGTTGACTATGAGTGTTCTTGTAGTTGACATTCCTCCTCAATATGGAATGTTGTTATCTAGAAAGTGGAGTGCCTCCATGGGAGGAAGTATTCAATGTGACTTGTCCTTTGCCACTTTTGACATTGAAGGAGAGAGTGTGAAGGTGTCAAGGGAAGCTAGGACTCTACATATGATTGAGGAAAATGAAAAGGATAGCATGAATTATTTTGTTGACACTGACATTAGCTCATTCCAAGTCCAGAGGAATGAGATGTAGGAGAAGGTCAAGCCTATCCTTTTGCCTGATGATGAGAGTAACAAGACAAAAGATAGTGTCTTGTGGACATTATATTTTGATGGAGCAAGTTCTAGAGAAGGTGTTGGAGTAGGAGTGTTATTGGTGTCCCCAAGTGGTAAGACTTTTGAGTTTTCTTTCACTCTCTTGTTTCCTTGCACAAACAATGTTGCTGAATATGAAGCCCTACTGATTGGTTTGAGACAAGCATCAAAACATGGGATCAAACATCTTAGGGTGATTGGTGATTCTGAGTTAATAGTTTCTTAGATTAGATCAAAGTATGCATCTAAGAATCAAAGGCTGAAACAATATAGAAATGCTATATGGGATGAAATTGAGGGTTTCAGTGCCTTTGGTATTGATTGGGTGGATAAAAGCCAAAACAGGATGGCAGATTTACTAGCAAACATAGCCTTAAGGCTAGAGGATGTTACCTTTGTAGGGATATCTAGAATTGAGTGTAAGTCCAAGCCTTCTATCCCAGATAATGTTGAGAATTGGCAAGTATTTTCTGATGATCGGGATATTTTGAGATTCTTGCAGTGTAAATCTCATTTTGATGGTCAGGAAATGGATTTTAACACCTATGTTGACATCAGAGATGGAAAAGAAAGTGTTCTTCGGAAGGAGGTTTTGCAACTAAAGTCAAATAGGATCCCTAGGGGATTGGTTTCCCTTGAAAGGACATTTGATGATAAGGAGAGGGCTTGTATTGCCAAAATTGTTGACAAGAAAAATGATTTGGAGGAAGTGAATATAGGAACAAGCCAAGAACCAAAAAATATTTACATAGGTAAATGCTTATCTCAAAGAACTAGAAGAAATTTGATTGATCTTCTCAAAAAAATTAGACATGTTTTTGCATGGTCTTGTGATGATTTGAAGGCATATAGAGAAGATCTCTTTCAACATGAGATACCATTAAAGGAAGGAACTAAACCTTTTAGGTAGAAATTAGGGCTTGTGAACCCTACTTTGGCACCAAAAATGCAAGATGAACTTAAAAAGATGATGGATGCTGGCATTATCAAGCCTGTCAGACATTCTACTTGGGTGTCAAATTTGGTTCCAGTCAGAAAAAAGAATGGTGACATTAGGTTATGTGTTGATTTTAGGAAATTGAATGTCAATTCTTTGAAGGATAATTATGGTCTGCCTAACATGGAAAATATGTTGCAAAGGGTTACTGGATCAGAGTTAATGTCCATCATGGATGGCTTCTTTGGGTATAATCAGGTCATGGTCAATGATTCAGAATAATTTAAGACTGCATTCACTACCCCTTTGGGAACATATGTTTATGTCAGAATGCCATTTGGTCTGACAAATGCATGAGCTACTTTCCAGAGAGCTATGGATGTGGCCTTTGCTGATTTCATAAATAAGTTTTTAGTGGTATATCAGGATGATCTCATGGCATATTCAGAGAAGGAGGATCATCATTGTGAACATCTTGAAAAGATGTTTATCAGAGCTCTGGAGTATGGAATCTCTTTAAATCCAAAGAAGTGTTCTTTTGGTGTTGTGGAAGGCAAGCTCTTAGGACACACTGTGTCCAAGGATGTAGTAAGAATTGATCCTGAAAGGTGTTAGAAAGTAAAGATCCCCAAGATAACTGAGAGGGGGGGGGGTGAATCAGTTATTAGATAATTTATTCATTCAACTACTTTAAACAATGTAATCAATGTACTGATCAACCATAGAAAGATAATCATACACAATTGCACAATAACACAAGATATGTTGACCAGGGAACCTCTTAAAAGAGTAAACCCCGGTGGGAATGATGCCCACAAAATGATGCACTAATATGAAAGTTCCTTGTTAGAGGATGGACCCTGTTAGGAGTCTTATGAAATACATTCAGTACATATAAATCCCTGTTAGGAGATTTTGAATCCCTGTTAAAAGATTCTAACCCAGTTTAAGAGTTTATGGAAGACAGAAGGACCCACTGCCCAAACAGCTCCAAGGCAAGATCTCTGAACCCACTGTCCAAAAGATCTTAGAATTATTCAATAGAATAATATGAAAAATATTACCTCCTTCACACTGTGCCAAAACTACACTCTCTGCTACACAAGATCACAATTCCAGATCTTTGTACTCACAAGTCTTCCTTCATCACTGAATTAGCTCTTTTCTTCACTTCATGCATATATTCACATCACAATCTTCATAGTACACATTAAAATAAGTAAATATTCCTTCTTATATACCAAACTCAAATAATTACAAATGCGTCGGTCCTCAATTAAAATAATAAATTCTACACTCTACACACAGAATTCACATAAAACTATCGGCTTCCAGATACTGTAACTTTCTCCAAACATATCCTCAAATTTTATGCTATGAACCATGTCATCATTAATGAGTCTCTAACATCCCTTTAACTGCACAAAATTAGATTCCATCCCAGCTAAGAGATATCCTCTGATTTCTGAACATTACTTCACAGAAACACTGTCTAAACACTGCTTTTACCAAAATGCTCATAACTCTCACAAATGAATGAATTTATTTTTGGGCTATTAACCATAGGTTAATAACACACCAAAGAACATACCATCAACTACACAAAAGAAAATTTTCAATACAACATGTGCACAAAACAAAACTATACCTGCTTTCTTGCTAATATCCAGAATATCACTGTGTTGACATCAATGACAATCTAAGTCATGAATGCAACAAAAACTGCTACAGAATGACTGCAAAAATATTTTGCATTCATTCCTAACAATCTCCCCCATTGGCATTGATGGCAACATAGATGAAAAACATCCAATGTTCCAAAAATCCAATACTGCAACATCACTGCAAAATATCAAATCAAATCTTGCTTCGTTTTCCTATTCAGCTCTCTCATACAATCCATAATGTTTTTCATGTATATCTCTCCCCCATTGACATCAATGACAAAAATTCCATCACTAAGTCAATAACAACTTAATGTCAAAAAACACTTTTCAGGAAAATACAATAACAAGAGTCCTCATGACTCAACTCATAAAATCCCCCATAGAGGAAGTTCCAACATCCAATCCAGAAGAAAGATAGGGCTCATATACCACTGGATGGATGCAATCATCTACATCAATTCTCAAAAATAGGTTGGGGCATAACCCCAAGCATATCTCTCAGATACACAAATGTATCCTTAGGTAAAGGCTTTGTAAATATATCTGCTATCTGCTCCTTTGTACTTATGTACTCCAATCTTACTTCTTTTTCTACAACTTTCTCTCTTACAATATGATACTTGATCTCAATATATTTAGTCTTAGAATGTAAAACAAGATTTTTTGACATACTCACTATACTGGTGTTATCACAATGTATAACAACAAGCTCATCAAACTTTATTCCAATATCCTTCAACATCTGCTTCATCCAAATAATATGATTACAATTATTTGTTGCTGCAACATATTCTACTTTTGTTGTGCTTTGTGAAGTACAATTTTGCTTCTTACTTAGTCAAGAGACCAATTTTCCTCCAAGAAAAAAGGCTCCACCACTGGTTCTTTTCTTGTCATCAACGCTGCCTCCCCAATCTACATCAGTATAGGCACATAAAGTAAAATCATCAGAATTCTCATACCATAATCCATAATCCATTGTTCCTTTCAAATATCTCAGTATCCTCTTTACTGCTGCATAATGTGATTCTCTAGGTTCTGCTTGAAATCTTTCTACAATCCCCACTGAATGTGCTATATTAGGTCTTATATGTGTCAAGTACTACAATCCTCAAATCATAGATCTGTACTTTTTCTGCTCAACTGCTGGTGTCTCATCTTTGCTAGATAATTTATGTCCGGTTACCATAGGTGTTCCAATAGGTTTAGAATCTTCCATTCCAAATCTTTTCAATAAGTAATTCAAATACTTAGTCTGACTTACAAATATACCTTCCTTGCTTTGTGTTATCTGTAATCCCAAAAAATATTTCATTTCTCCAATCATGCTCATCTCAAATTTAGTCTTCATTTCATCTGCAAATTTGTCACTAGCTTCATCTTCTCCTCCAAAGATAATATCATCAACAAATATAACTATAACCAACAAACCATTCTCAATTTATTTTGTGTATAAGTTACTATCTGTTGTTCCTTTTATAAATCCCAATTTCAATAAATACTTATCCAATCTTGCATACCAAGTTCTAGGTGCTTGTTTTAATCCATATAAAGCTCTCTTTAACTTACATACCATATCTCCTTCTTTTGTCAAAGGAAAACCTTCAGGTTTCTCAATGTAGACTTCTTCTTCCAATTCATCATTCAAAAATGCTGACTTCACATCCATCTGATACACTGTGAATTTCTTGTAAGTTGCATATGCTAGAAACATTCTCACTGCTTCAAGTCTGGCCACAGGTGCAAAAGTTTCTTCATAGTCAATTCCTTCTTGTTGTGAATATCCTTTACATACCAATCTTGCTTTGTTTCTTATCACTTCTCCTTGTTCATTCATCTTGTTTCTGAACACCCACTTTGTTCCAATCACATTCTTGTCTTCAGGTCTAGGGACCAATTCCCATGTCTTGTTTTTTTCAATCTGCTCTAGTTCTTCTTTCATAGCATTAATCCAATGTTCATCTTCACAAGATTCATTAGTAGTCTTAGGTTCAATTTGAGAAATCAAACATAAGTGTACCTTATTTCAAGTCAAAACTCCTCTATCTAAACTTCCAATAACTTTCTCAATAGGGTGATGTCTTGAAGTATACCTGTTAGGTGTCATAGTTACTGATCTTGTTCCGACTATAGATTCTTCTTTGCTTTCTTCTCTATTTTCTTCTCTATTTTCTTCAGTATGACTTTCATTCAGCAAATCACTGTTAGTTTCAAAAAATAATTCTACATTTTCAATGTTAGGTTGAGGTTGTGCTTCTCCATCAGATTCATAATCAAGCATTCTTTCCTGAATTTTAAACTTCTCATCAACTTTTACATTTGCACTTTCAACAATAGTCTTAGTTCTCTTGTTATAACAACTATATGCTTTTCTTTTTAAAGAATATCCAAGAAATATTCCTTCATCACTTCTAGGATCAAACTTTCCTATATCATCATCTCTCTTTATATAACATTTACTTCCAAAAATTCTAAAATACTTAACTGAGGGTGTATATCCAAACCATAATTCATAAGGTGTCTTGTTTGTATCTGCTCTGATTTGTACTCTGTTCATAGTGTATACTGTTGTGTTCACTGCTTCTCTCCAAAAAGTCTTAGCCAAATCATTTTCAAACAACATAGCTCTCGCTGCTTCAGTTATTGACCTATTCCTTCTTTCTGCAATACCATTTTGTTCTGGTGTTCTAGGGGTTGAAAGTTGTCTCTTAATACCATTCATTTCACAAAAGGTGTTAAACTCTCTAGATGTAAATTCACCACCTCTATCAGATCTTAGACACTTAATCTTCATTCCAGATTCATTCTCAATTTTTCTTTTCATTATCTTAAATTTATCAAATGCTTCAGATTTTTCTTTCAAAAATGCAATCCACATCATTCTTGTAAAATCATCAACAAGAATTATAAAATACCTTTCTCCATAGAATCCTCTCGTCCTAGTAGGACCACTCAAGTCTATATGAACAATCTCCAGCTTCTCTATCGATGTGAACTTCTTGTTGGGAAATGAACTCCTTTTCTGCTTTGCTATCATACATTCTTTGCAAATCATGTTAGTAGGTTTCATAATTCTAGGTAAATCTCTTACCGCAAGTGTAGTGCTCACCTTGACAATATTATCAAAGTTTATATGACAAAACCTTTTATGCCATAACCAACTGTCATCAATCCTAGTTATCAAAAATGTCATCTTAGTAGGATTCAATAGAAATACATTACCTCTGATTCTGGATCCTTTTCCAATTAGATTTCCATCTTTATCTTTTATCACACGGGTTTTCTTAGAAAACCAAACTTGATAACCCTTATCAGCCAATTGTCCAATGCTTAGTAGATTATGTCTTAGTCCATCAACAAAGTAAACATCATCAGTGTTAGTCTTTCCATCAAGAGTAATAGATCATATACCCTTAATCAAACAAGGTGCATTGTTACCAACCCTAACAATTCCTCCATCATAATTATCTAACTTAACAAACTTTCTTTTATCTCCAGTCATATGATGTGAACAACCACTGTCTATAATCCAATCAGATTTCTTTTCAACTTGTGAAACTAATGCTTTTTCTTACCTTTTATCAGATTCATAACTTTCTTCTTTAATTGCTACAAATCCTATTTCCTCAAAGTTATCATTATCACTGTCACTTAAATGTTTTTCAATTCCTGCTTCCAAATATTCATCATTTGCATAATAACATTCTTTAGATCTTCTAGGTTTAAAGTTGCTTCTATACTTAACTTTTTTAGGACATTTAGATGCAAAATGACCATATTCTTGACAAGTCCAACATTTAAAGATTTTCTTACCATCTGGTTCTCTTTTTACAAGTAATGCAATACCTTCTTCAATCTTCTTATCTTCCTCAGATCTGCTACTACTAGCATAATCTCCATTCACACTAGTACTTCTTGTAGGTCTAATGTTAAGAGCACTGAATGCTATTTCCATTCTAGGTATCTCTCCTGATAATCTCAAGTTCATCTCTGCTATTTATAATCTTCCAAGAAGAGTCTCTCTTGAAAAGTTCGATGTACAAGGTATCACTTGTTCAATCATCTGTGTTGTCTTCTTGAATATTGGTGTCAAAGTTCACAGAATTTTCCATATCACTTAATTCTCTATCTTATCACCTCCACAAGACTTTATTCCTATTACAATCTCAGACATCCTACCAATATAGCTTCTAATAGATTCATCTTCCATCATTCTAATATCTTCAAATGCACAAATCCAATTATGTAATCTAGCCTTCTTTGCATGTTCAACACCTTCAAAAGTAGAATGTAAAGCTTTCCAAATTGCATGAGATATTTTCAAACATCTTACCTGACTATATTCATTCTCCGGTAGTGCTGACAAAAGTGCTTCTCTTGAAAGTATGTTACACATGAATAGATCTAGTTCATCTTTAGTTCCTGCCTCTAGATTGTCTTCCTCAATGATAGTCTTCTCATTCTTTGTAATCAACCAATAACTTGGTCCTAAACACAATAGATGTGTCTTCATCTTTTCTTTCCAGACATCAAAATTTACTCCATTAAACTTAGGGCTTTCTTTTTTGAAATTTTCCATGGATCTCCTTAAGTTGTTAAACTTTTCTTTCAAGGACTTGCTGCTTTGATACCAATTGTTAGAAAGTAAAGATCCCCAAGATAACTGAGAGGGGGGGTGGTGAATCAGTTATCAGATAATTTATCCATTCAACTACTTTAGATAATGTAATCAATGTACTGATCAACCATAGAAAGATAGTCATACACAATTGCACAATAACACAAGATATGTTGACTAGGGAACCTCTTGAAAAGAGTAAACCCCAGTGGGAATGATGCCCACAAAATGATGCACTAATATGAAAGTTCCTTGTTAGAGGATGGACCCTGTTAGGAGTCTTATGAAATACATTTAGTACATATAAATCCCTGTTAGGAGATTTTGAATCCCTGTTAAAAGATTCTAACCCAGTTTAAGAGTTTATGGAAGACAGAAGGACCCACTGCCCAAATAGCTTCAAGGAAAGATCTCTAAACCCACTATCCAAAAGATCTTAGAATTATTCAATAGAATAATATGAAATATATTACCTCCTTCACACTATGCCAAAACTGCACTCTCTGCTACACAAGATCACAATTCTAGATCTCTGTACTTACAAGTCTTCCTTCATCACTGAATTAGATCTTTTCTTCAATTCATGCATATATTTGCATCAAAATATTCATAGTACACATTAAAACAAGGAAAAAATTCCTTCTTATATACCAAACTCAAATAATTACAAATGAGTCGGTCCTTAATTAAAATAATAAATTCTACATGCTACACACAAAATTCACATAAAACTGTCGGCTTCCAGATACTGTAACTTTCTCCAAACATATCCTCAAAGTTTGCACTATGAACCACATCATGATTAATGAGTCTCCAAAATCCATTTAACTGTACAAAATTAGATTCCATCCCAGCTAAGAGATATCCTCCAATTTTTGAACATCGCTTCACAGAAACACTGTCTAAACATGACTTTTACCAAAATGTTGATAACTCTCACAAATGAATGAATTTATTTTTGCACTATTAACCATAGGTTAATAACACACCAAAGAACATACCATCAACTGTGCAAAAGCCAATCTACAATACAACATGTGCACAAAACAAAATTGTACGTACTTTCCTGCTAATATCCAGAATATCATTGTGTTTACATCAATGACAATCCAAGTCATGAATGCAACAACTGCTACAGAATGACTGCCAAAATACTTTGCATTCATTCCTAACAAATAGAAATAGAAAAGATCTCACCACCAAGGAATGTTAAAGGAGTACAGTCTTTCTTTGGGCAAGTGAATTTTCTAAGAAGATTTGTTACAAATTTTGCAGAAATTTGTATTCCTATCTCTAGGATGTTGAAAAAAGATGCAAAGATAGAGTGGAATGAAGAAGCAGATAAATCTTTCAAAAGTATCAAATAGGCCATTAAAGATGCCCCTATTTTGAGGACCCCTGATTATGGTAAGCCCATGCAGATTTTCTCTTTTGCTTCTTATCATACGGTTGCAGCAGTTTTATTGCAGAAGAACTCAGATGGATATGAGCAACCCATGTCATTTTTTAGCAAGTCTTTACATGCAGTAGAATTGAAATATGATATCACTGAGAAATAGGCTTGTGCCCTAGTCAAAGTAGTCAAGGCTTTTAGGTGTTATCTTGTGGGAGCCAAGGTGGTTGCTTATGTTCCTAGTGCTGTCGTTAAGGATATTTTGGTGCAACAAGAGGTATCAGGAAAAAGATGTAGATGGATCAACAGGATCCAAGAATGTAATATTGATATCCAGATTACAAAATTGGTGAGAGGCCTATGTCTTGTAAAGTTGATGGAACAAAGTAATCTGGTTGCAAATCATGTGAACATGTTAGAGGAGGAAGAGAGGCCATATATTTGTGATATGGATTACTGTGATTGGTATAAAGATGTTATCAACTACTTGTAGAGGTTGGTCCTTCCCCCTGACATGAATGAGAATAAGAGGAGGATTGTCAAGTTACAGTCAGCAAGGTATGCCATTATACCTAGTGAGTTGTGGTGGAGAAGCAATGAAGGAGTATTGCTAAAGTGTGTTGATCATGAAAGGTCTAAGCCTCTGCTAGAGGAAATGCATCAAGGTGTATGTGGAGGACACTATATGGAAAAGACCATAGCCCATAAGATCCTTAGATCTGGATTTTGGTGGCCTACAGTTTTTAAAGATACACATCAGTTTGTGAGGAAGTGTGATGCATGCCAGAGATTTGTAGGAAGGATGAAATTCAATGGGAATTTTCCACTCAGACCTGTTTCAGTTCAGGCTCCTTTCTAGAAGTGGGGTATTGATTTCATTGGTGAGATTCCAAAAAAGTCTAGTGGTGGACATTCATACATACTAGTGGCAACAGACTATTTTACCAAATGGGTTGAAGCTATCCCTACTAGGAGGGCTACTAGTAAAGTGGTAACTGATTTTATAATGCAGAATATCCTCACTAGATTTGGTTGCCCAGAGACAATTGTGGTTGATAATGCAATGTGCTTTAGATCACAGGAGTTTGGTGCTTTTTTTCAGCAATATGGGATACACATTTCATTTTCTTCCCCATATCATCCACAAGGAAATGGCTAGGCTGAATCTAGTAATAAAAGCCTTATTAAGATTCTCAAGAGGGTGTTGGATAGAAATAAGAAAGATTGGGACTCAAAGTTATGGTGGGCATTGTGGGCTGATAGAGTAACTATAAAGAAAGCCATAGGTTGTGCCCCTTTTGACCTAGTTTATGGAATAAGTGCTAGATTACCTCAGAACAATTTGTTGCAAATGTACAGGTTCATCCAGGCATATGATGAAGATTTCAATGATGAGATGAGAATGAGAATGGATGAATTGATCTAGTTAGAGGAAGTAAGGAGGGATGCACATGAGAGAAATGAGATGTTGCAGAGGCAGTGTAAAAATTTGTTTGATAAGAGGACAACTCAAAGAAGTTTTGAAATTGATGATCTGGTCCTGATGTGGAATGCAAGTTTGGAAGATAAGGGAAGGCATGGAAAGTTTGATCCTATTTGGTTGGGCCCTTATCTTATTGAGGGCAAGTGGGGAATAGATTCATATATCTTGAAGGATTTGATTAATGGTACTTTGGAATTGCCTGTTCATGAAAATTTTTTAAAGTTTTACTTCTCTTGAAGTATCTCTTCCATGAACAGTAGTTTAGGTTCCCTTGTTTTTGTCTGCTCTATATTTTTGAGTCAGATTTTTTGAGTTGGTCTGCTCTCCTAGTGATTTTGAATCCTTACCATGCCTACAAGAGACATGCATCCCCTAGTATGAGCCACTGTTAGTCCATTTTTTGGTTCATGCAAAATCCTAGGAAAATGGCTTTTTCCCTGCAAGCTTTGTTAAGTTGTCTTGCTCGACCTGCAGTCATAGTTTTATCTTGTGAAGAAAATCCATAATGTTTCATGGTGTGCGCCCTTAGCCCTGTGTGCTTCATGTTGTCACCTTGCTCCAGTTCAGATTGCATCTCCTGAATCACAAAACCCAGGGAATTATTAAAGTTTTAAGGTCTGTAGGAAATAATTTCAAAATCTGCCTAAGTGTCAAAAACCCACAATGTTTTTGAAAACCCATGATGTTTTCAGTCTCCCTACAACCTTTGGGTCTGCGTGAAAACCCTGGATGTTTTTGATCTTTCATCGAAAACCCTATGTGTTTTCAACCTCACATTTCTTTCCTCTTGCCAACACTCCTTGTTTGTCAGTCCTAACTGCGTAGGTGCAATGGATGGTGGGCCCAGGTCTTCAAAAGTTTCAAAATGATTGGTTGTCGCATGATCGCATGTCAGATTTTTCTGATATGTGACTGGTTACTTCTTTTTTATGGGGCCGCTTGGTGGAAAGGGTGTGGTCCTACTGGCAGTCATGTGGTGGCCTTTGGTTAGCTGTTGCATGATCGCATAGCCCACTTTTTGGCTATGCAATCATGTGACTAGTTGACACATGTTTGCAATGGTGAGGTGGCAGTTCATCAGTGGGACCTGGTTCTTCATGCTTCCAACACAGTTAAAGTTTGAACAAGATCGGTGGTTGTCATATGTTTGCATGGTGAAGATGCACGACATTTATCCTCCATGCTTTTTTGACAACCGTCTGATCCTCCAAAAGGAAAAGCTTCTTTAGCAGTGGTAACGTTGGTGGTTATGTGGCAGCCTATGGTTGGTTGTCGCATGATCGCATGTCAGAGTTTTCTGACATGCAATCATGCAACCGGTTGACACCTGTTCTTGGGCTTGTTGATGGAAGAAGTGTTGTGGGGCCACTGTCAAAGAGTTTGTGATGAGGATGTGATCTAACGGCTGGCGTAAGTTATCATATGTTTTGTCAGAGCTATGAGATCTTACGCCCGCCATCCATTCTAAAGCTTATGATGGGTGGGTCCTATGTTAGTGACTAGGTGGATACAATGAATAGCGTGGCGATAGGTGGTATCAAGTGGACCCAGGTGGGGTCTGATGTCTTAGTGGTGTCGATAAAGTTTAGGCTTTTTGCTTATTCGTGAAAAGATTTAGCGGTTCTCTAGATTGTCTGGCAATTTGGTGAACAGAGGTCGCATAGTCGCTAAATTTTTAGCGGAAGGCGTGAAATGTTTTGCGAATTGGTAGAAGCCTTTTGTCACCAATTAGCTAAATGTAAATGGGCACTCTTTTAAAAGGTAAAAACATAAAGCTCCCAAAGTAAGAATAATCTGATGGTCGTGACTTAAAGTTGGTAGAGATTTGAATGAGGACCGCCGATGTGCCACTGGTGCCATAAAGTGACCGTTGGGATTTAATTTCAAATTTTGGAGAGGGTTTGCAATGACAAAGGTACCAAAAATTCAATTCTTGAGCAGCCAGAGTGGGTAGAATGGGTTGTCAAATGCTGCAGAGTGGTCCAGGCTACCATGATAGTCGCAGAGGAGTGTCTTGCCATAGGGGAGTAAATGAAACAGTACCCTGAAGTGTGTTGCAGAGATCTTTTTGGCCGGATTTCTTAGGGTTTGGTGTTGATTTTGTACCTTGGGCCAGTGCATCTAGTTGGCTGTTGAAATTAGACTGTTTGGGCTAGCATGTTGCGGCTTGATCCTTGTCTTGTTTGTGTTAACTCCTCGGTGGGGTTAGGTGGATTTGAATTTTGAGTTTGAAATGATCATTGTGCTTGCATTGTAACCCTAGTATAAAGGGATTTTTATGATCATTCGAGGTCATTGGGAGTTAGTTTTTCAAACTTTTCTTGTTGTGAGTCTTCTACCCAGTCTGAATTGTAATGACCTGTTTTGGTATATTTTGACAATAGAAAGAAAATTGCTTGTCTAAGCTATAGTTTGCAAGCATGGTTCCTTTGGATTGATTGTATACACTTGAGGATTCTTCATAATTAATACAGGCACATGATTCTTATCTCTCCCTTGTGTCAACGTAGATGAATTTTGAACTTTCTAGTTCATTGCATAATAATTTATGTATACGTCTTCATTCTTGAGTTCTAATCTAGGATTAGATTAAATGATGCTCTAGATGGGACATAGATTTATCTCTTGTTTATGTAAGGATATTTGGTAAGTAGTAGAGGAGATTGTAAATGTGTTTATGGCTTTGAATCTCAGATATATTCTGGTGTGTGTGTGTATTTTGTCCAAGAAGCCTTGCCCAATGGATGAGGCACTGGCCTAGATGAGTATTTCTTTGTTGACATATCCTGATTGAGGTTGTTATGATTCAAACTTATAAATTAAGAACCATTCCTAAGTTTTCAATATTTGGTTGTGTGAGGTTCTACTCCATAGTAATGGAGAGTCAATGAATGTGTGGTTATCATTTAGTACTTTCTTACTATCCTTTCATTTATTATTCAAACCTAGTCTTTGGTGTGTGAAGTATAATTTATACTGGGTTAGGTGCACCCGCCTTGGTTTTGCAGAGCTAGAAGCAGAAGAGGGCAGTCTTGTCCCTATAGTTGGTCCAGTTACCCTAAGACCTCATAAAATTTTGGAGTTAACCATTCCTAAAATCCATCTGAGGGTATATTGGCAGCCCAAAGAGCATAAGCAACATTTTGAACACCAACAAGCAGTAGGCATATCTATGTCACATGGCTAATCAACAAACTCTGCCCTGCGTGCCTTATGACATCTCACATCTTCTCCCAGATCAAAATCTATATCAACCTATATAGGATATGGACCAGTAACTACATCCTATTGCACACCCAATACCTCATCTACAATGCCAATACTACCCAAAGTGCCATGCTCCCCTCTAGTGGATCTCCTTTGTAGAACTGTAGGCCTGCCTACTGTAGAACTACTATGGCGAGGTGGTCTCATATGTTCTACTGGTCTCTATGGAGTAATGACCAGTCTCGACCTCAAAGGTGTAGGCTAGGGCATAGGTATTTGTACATCTCGATGCCTTTGGCCTTGAACCATTGGTTTAATTGTAACATCCATGGCCTCCTCTATACTAGGAATCAGCTCTGTCAGATTAGAAAATCGGTGCATAGGATGCTCCGCTAACCAAGCAATGAATCCATCTGTGACTCCATCATCTACAATATCTAGTTGGTAATCCCAATCTCTAGCAACATATCCACTATACACTTGTGTACATAGAGCATAAGATAATTGAGGACCCCATCCTAATCCAAGCTCTCGAAGTAGTCATGCATAAGCAACATTCTCCTATGGTACATCCTGGATGAGACCGTACTGTCTCTAGACCCATTTGATAAGAAAATGCTCAATGCAAGAATTAGAGCATGTTGGAAATTTGGCCAAGTTTATTACATAGATGTTGTCATTATGGAAACATATGATCCACATGAAGATCACACAAGTCAGAGAGCAAGTATGACAGAGCGCATTACAAATTTATCTAAGGGTAAGACAATATTTTCACCAGTGAACCTGGACATAGTTTTTGGTTTTGATGTTTATTGGAGAAAGTTCAGTGCTTGTGCACTTGAACATAGACTCTATGATGACTATTGAACACTCATCTCAAAATGCAAGTTAGTACGATGTGTACGGAAGAAGTTATGATAGTTTTACTAAAGACAGTGTCAAGCTGACAGGACAAAATATGAAGACAAAATTAGTAAAGACTTAAGGGATTATTTTGTTTATCAAAATAATGAATTAACAATATAAAGGGATGACATACTAGATTTTAACCCTTGGATAAATTTATTGTTATAAATGTAAATGTAATTTTAATTGTAAAAGAGGACAATAGTCTAGACAATTGATGTATAGTGAAGTGATATGATGCGAAATATATGATGCATATGTAATAGCGATAGTGAAAGAGCAGCGAAGATATATTAATGAAAGTAGTATAAGGTTATGTACCTTGACCTATTTTTGTAACCAGTGTATATTGTACATTACTTGTTTGGGTAGTGGGCTCATCCGGTAATCACATTTTGTACTACCAACTCCTAACAGGGTTGAGGCTTCTAACAAGGCCTATAGTCCCTTAATCAGAACTAATACACTATATGCTTGTAATAGACTCCTAACAAGGTCAACATCCTTAACAGGATACTTTTGATTAGTGGATCTTTGTGGGTACCATCCCCACCAAGGTTTTCCCTTGGCCAGGGTTTCCTCGAGAACAAATAATATGTTATGAGTTCTTTAGTTTTATTGCTATGCATGTTGTTTAGCTTCTTATGTTATGCATGTATAAAGATAATCTATTATATCCATAATTGGGAAAAAGCTAAAGTTTGTAGAATACTAATTCACCCCCCCCCCCCCCGCCTCTCAGTATTCCCTATTTCTCACAATTGGTATCAGAGCTTAGTTACTCAGAAAAGAATCATTCAAGGAAAGCCTAGCAGCTTGAGTAAGATCTCTATGGATATGGATCAACTTCAGAAGAATCTTGAAGAAGCTCTTGAATAGATTGACTTGCTTACTATTGAAAAAGATACTTTGAAAAGAAAGTATGATGATGCAAAGAACCACATTGAGAAACTGAAAAAAAAATTGGAAGATTTGAGATCTGAAAAGGAATCTGAAGTTCTTATTGAAGATTATGATGACAATTTAGAAAAAGAAAATGAGATCCTTAAGCATGAAATAAAGATAGAAAATTTGAAGCTTAGTTTGAAAGATGGAAATGGAAAGAATGAAGTAAATCTAAAATCAGAGAATGAAAGTCTAAAGACTAAAAATGAAAGACTAAAATCTAAACTTTGTAAAGTAACATCTGAACTTGAGAAAGTCAATTTTTAGTAAGATGAACTTGATAAATACAATAAGATTGTGAAATGTGAACTGACTCAATCCAAACAACAACTTGAGAGGATATATTCAACTAGTGAGAAGATTGATGAACAAATATCTTATCAAAAACCATTCTATGATAAGACTAGTCTTGGATTCAACACTTTTAAAGCAAATGGTGAAAGCAAGGAACCAGATCTAGAAATATCTGAAATCATAGATGAGAAGAAGTCTGATGAGATCAACAAATCTGAAGATACACCTAAAGAAGAAGAATCACCAAAGCAAGAGGAATCATCCAAAGGTATGCAAAGAGAATTTAAAGGTATATGTTTTTCTTGTAATACTATTGGTCATATGAAGAGAGATTGCATAGGTAAGCAATTTAAACCTCTTAATGGTTATTGTTACAATTGTCATGGTTTTGGACATAGAGCTATTGAATGTAGGAAACCTAAATTTATTGAGAATAATGATGGTAGTAGAATGTTTAGGAATACTAACAATGCAGATAAGAAATCTACTAAAGATATGAACAGAAGAAATGGAGTAATATGTTATAGATGCAACAAGGTTGGACACATTGCTAGAAACTGCAGCTCACAAATCAATCAACCTGGACCAAGATATGGAAACAATGGAATTTTTTGTCAGATATGCAAAAAGATTGGACATACAACAAGGTTTTGTAGAATGAACAATAGAGTTTTTCATCCTAATCCTAATCCCATAAATCATGCAAGAAGAAATGAAGATGCAAGTAACAGTCAGAAAGGATGTTGTAGTAATTCAGATGAAGTGAAGTTTATCAAAAGCACAGATCAAGGAGACATATTCAACATTGAAGATAATCCGGAAGGTGAAGTATTGAAGGTAAGAATGAATCTTTACCTAACCCATCTCAAAGTACTTAATTTATGAAAATTACAATAAAATAGGAACTTAGATTAGTGTAGAAGTAGATATATGATGAATTGAGTCTTGCATAGTTAATTCAAGGTAGTTTATGATGTTCTAATGCTATGGTTAAGAGTGCAAAGAAAAATATTATGTTTTGTGAGATCACAAGAAGTTTTAAGTTTTGCAGGTTAGCAGAAACAACTTTTTGGAAAGAAGCGGCAAAAGAATTGAATGTGATGTCAGATCTAAGTGAGATTGAATTAATAAAAGGTCATGATCGGTATTATTTAATCATCAAAGTGAATTCAAGTGTTAAGGATATCAAAGAGTAGTGATTGGAAGCATTTTGCAAGGATTTAGAGAAAAATTTTGTGTCGAATCTACGCAAGCCCTAAAATCATTAAATCAAGGTATTTTACTTGACAGATCTTTAAATCAGTAAAGGAATTTGAAGAAATCATGGATGTTTCTTTAATACACAATGTCAGAGATAAGAATAGACCTAAATTGAAAAGGGAACTAGTAGAACCCTTGGAAGATGATCCTAGGTTTTCTTTATCATCTATACTAGACAGAGTTTTACACCTAGAGAATGTTAGAAGTTATCTTGGATGCAAACTAGAAATAGTCAGTGATAGTGATTTCACAAATGAATATCAGAAGATTTACAATCAGGATATGACACTGAAACAAGGTTTTGAATATTTGGAGGATAATGAAATTGTTAAGTATGGATTGCAGTATGAATTTGATAATGAAGAATGCACTAAGATTATCTTAAGCAAAATTCATAATGGAAAGTTTTGGTTAGAAGATAGAGTGATAGATATTACGGCTGATTTGATTCATGAAGTCATTGGATTATCTAAAACTGGATTTATTCCTTTAAATGAGAAAAACATGAGCAAAACAATCATTGATAACACAAATTCATCCTATAATGGTAGAGGAATTGTGATTAGTAAGATCAAACAAGATGATGTGAGATACTTATGCAAGATCCTAACCACTAAGTTTTGTGCAAATTCAAGAGAGGATGATATGGAAACTGGAATGATACATGCAACCTATCTAATGTGTGTTGACAAGGTACAAGTTGATATGTGTGAAATTATGAGAATTCAATTGTTTGAGAACTTGGAGAAGATTAAGAAAACTAAGTATACACAGTTTAGGTTCTCATCCTTAATCACTTATATGTTTTTCATCTTTTGAGGAGATTTCCTTACACCATTGGAAATGATTGGAATGATGGACAAAATACAATGGAAAGGATTAACCTAGTGTAAAAAAGACATGTTATTGACAAAGTAAATGGGAGTGCAGTACTGGTAATCAAGACATTTCAGAATATTGTGTATAGAAGATCAATGATCCCTAAGTCTCTTGTTGAAAAGTATAAAGATGATATATGTTTTATGGTGGATACTGTCTTTACCTATATTGAAGTAGTAGAGCCTAGAATATAGTTCATAGACCCTCTTGGCTATGAGATATCTGAGGTAGAGATAGAAGAGTATGTTAGCAGGTTACTTAAGTGTAAGTTGGACACTCAATGTAACAGGTTTGGAACCTTTGAGGAGAACTTCAACTCCACAAAGACCTCAATTGAAGAGAAATAGTCTAAGAAGAGAGTTGAGAGCACCATAAAGAAAATCTTAAAAGATACAAGGATGACAGAACATGAGTTTTTGGTAGCAAAGCAAACAACAACAACAATCAGAGAGAGTAGACAAAAAGAAGTTTTGTCTATTCCACCTTTATCATCAATTGAAGTACATCAGGAAGAGCCCCAATGTGAAGGTATGTGATGTTTAAAATAAAGATCGGAAGCTATATGATGAAATCAAAGTTGTGCAAGATGAGAGAGATAGAAAATTGAAAAGATTCACTCTTTTGAGAGAGCATACTTCTATGAAGTTAAGCATTATTGAAGAGTAGTTGGAAGAATGTCTTTCAGCTAAGACATCTTTTCAAAAGTTTAACTTTGAAAACCTCCAAGCATGTGAAATAACATCTTATGGATTGAGCGCACTACTTAATGTGGCAGATTCCATTAAGAAATCATGGGAGAAGGAGATAGAAGCTATGAAGATTGATTTTGCAGAGTGTGTTGCAAGCCTACCAGCTTTGCAATAATTAAATTGAGGTATAATCTTTTTGTGATACAGTTTTGTAACCCTCCCTACCTTTATTTTGTCATTGTTGTCAAAGGGGGAGAGATATATAGCATAAAATTGATTAGTATATGATAAGGATGTTAGAAAGTAAAGATCCCCAAGATAACTAAAAGGGGGGGGGTGAATCAGTTATCTGATAATTTATCCATTCAACAACTTTAAACAATATAATTAATGTATTGATCAACCATAGAAAGATAATCATACACAATTGCATAATAACACAAGATATGTTAACTAGGGAACCTCTTGAAAAGAGTAAACCCTGATGGGAATGATGCCCACAAAATGATGGACTAATATGAAAGTTCCTTGTTAGAGGATGGGCCCTGTTAGGAGTCTTATGAAATACATTCAGTACATATAAATCCCTGTTAGGAGATTTTGAATCCCTGTTAAAAGATTCTAACCCGGTTAAGAGTTTATGGAAGACAGAAGGACCCACTGCCCAAATAGCTTCAAGGCAAGATCTTTAAACCCACTGTCCAAAAGATCTTAGAATTATTCAATAGAATAATATGAAATATATTACCTCCTTCACACTATGCCAAAACTACACTCTCTGCTACACAAGATCACAATTCCAGATCTCTGTACTCACAAGTCTTCCTTCATCACTGAATTAGCTCTTTTCTTCACTTCATGCATATATTCACATCTCAATCTTCTTAGTACACATTAAAATAAGGAAAAAATTCCTTCTTATATACCAAACTCAAATAATTACAAATGAGTCAGTCCTCAATTACAAAATAATAAATTCTACACGCTACACACAGAATTCACATAAAACTGTCGGCTTCCAGTTACTGTAACTATCTCCAAACATATCCTCAAAGTTTGTGCTATGAACCACATCATCATTAATGAGTCTCCAACATCCCTTTAATTTCACAAAATCAGATTCCATCCCAGCTAAGAGATATCCTTTGATTTCTGAACATCGCTACACAGAAACATTGTCTAAACACTGCTTTCACCAAAATGCTCATAACTCTTAGAAATGAATGAATTTATTTTTGCGTTGTTAACCATAGGTTAATAACACACCAAAGAACATACCATCAAATACACAAAATCCAATCTACAATACAACATGTGTGCAAAACAAAACTATACCTGCTTTCCTGCTAATATCCAGAATATCACTGTGTTGACATCAATGACAATCCAAGTCATGAATGCAACAACAACTGCTACAGAATGACTGCCAAAACACTTTGGATTCATTCCTAACAAAGGATTGATACTCCTAGGGGGAGTACTATATTAGAGATAATATTTTTTTGAGGATTTATAAGGATAGTATATATTTTATACTATGGCCACAATTTTGAGATTTTGAAGTTGTACACTTAGCCAATTTTCTCATATGTTGCCACCAATGAAAAAGGGGGAGATTGTTGGAAATTTTAATGAGTTTATTACATAGATTTTTTCATTATGAAAACATATGATCCACATGAAGATCACACAGGTCAGAGAGCAATTATGACAGAGCGCATTGCAAATTTGTCTAAGTGTAAGACAATGTTTTCACCAGTGAACTTGGACATAGTTTTTGTTTGTGATGTTGATTGGAGTAAGTTCAATGCTTGCACACTTGAACATAGACTCTATGATGACTATTGAACACCCATTTCAGAGCACAAGTTAGTACGGCATGTACAGAAGAAGTTATGATAGTTTTACCGAAGACAGGGTCAAACTGACAGGACAGAATACGAAGACAGAATTAGTAAAGAGTTAAGGGATTATTGTGTTTATCAAAATAATGACTTAACAATATAAAGGGATGAAATCCTAGATTTTAACCCTTGGATAAAGTTATTGGTATAAATGTAAATGTAATTGTAATTGTAAAAGAGGACAATAGTGCAGATAATTGATGTATAGTGAAGTGATATGATGCGAAATATATGATGCATATGTAATAGCGATAGTGAAAGAGCAGCGAAGAGATATTGATGCAAGCAGTATAAGGCTATGTACCTTAACCTATTTTTGTAATCATTGTATATTGTACATTACTTGTTTGGGTAGTGGGCTCATCTGGTAATCACATTATGTACTACCAACTTATAACAGGGTTGAGACTTCTAACAAGACCTATAGTCCCTTAATCAGGACTGATACACTATATGCTTGTAATAGACTCCTAATAGGGTCAACATCCTTAATAGGATACTTTTGATTACTGGATCTTTGTTGGTACCATCCCCACCGGGGTTTTCCCTTGGCTAGGGTTTCCTCGAGAACAAATAATGTGTTATGAGTTCTTTAGTTTTATTGCTATGCATGTTGTTTAGCTTCTTATGTTATGCATGTATAAAGATAATTTGTTATATCCATAATTGGGAAAAAGATAAAGTTTGTAGAATACTGATTCACCCCCCCTTTCAGTATTTCCTATTTCTAATAGAGCACCCAATCAATACTCTACTCTGATAAAAGTATGTGAACTGAGCTCGCACAGCAGGCCAAGGCTCAACTTGTAAGTAAGGGCTCCATATACAAAAGGTCATATCATCAAGAACCCATCTCGAGTACTCAGTGATACCCATGTGAACCTATGTCACATATCCTAAATACACATAGATGATCGACTCCTGTGATTGCCGCTGTGTCTGACATACTGTATGGAATACTAGGATGTGCTCTCAGGCCCAAATCTAATGTACTAAAGCACGTGAAGAAAATGCCTTTCCCTCCTGATACACTATCTCATGCATCTTGGAGAACATATGGGCCAACATACACTGTCCCCAACCCAACTCAGAAGGAGTGTCCATCAAACAAGAAACCATAGGGGGCCAGCCCATCAAGAGACCATTTTGCTCATGGTCAGACATGATAATACCACCAATCATACCTACTATGATGCACTCAAGTATATGTGTGTGCCCATATCTCTGCACTAGTGACTCCTAGGATATAGACTAAGTTAGCTATGTATCAGCTCTGAATAATCTCCTAAAGGCATGTAAACTAGAGCTCCCTAAACTCACATAGTCAAGACGAGGACCATGGAATGGAATACACAAAATCCTATATACATCCTCTGGTGTAACTGTAAGCTCTCCAGTAGGTAGATGGAAAGTCTACATCTCTGAATGGAATCGCTCTATCAAGGCAGTCAGTAGCCCATGGTTCACTTGAATCTCAGGTAAACGAATAAGATACTCGAACCCACAAGTGGCTAGATGAACTCTCATAGGATCAAGAAGTGAAATGAGAGTCTTCGTGTGGCCAGATGAGAAATGTGAACATGTACATTAGGTTAGATGACCTACATAGCACAAAAATAGGGGATCTTATTAGTTACTTGGTTGAAAATCAGGCTATATGTATAGGAATTGAAAATATGACTAGTTCAAAATGTACATTAATGCTAAGGAATCAGCCCATGAAATCAAAAAAATCAAAAAGTTGACCTAAGGGTGTGAAAAATGTTCTTTGTTTTCCATACAAATTTTCAGACTGGTATCAAAACTCATACGAGTTTCTATAGGTTTCCATATGACAATCTATGGGTATACAACAAAGCGTATGTTCCCGTACAACATTTGACGAACCCGATGAAATGTCATACGACACATGGGTCCCTCTCATACAAGTTTTCTATGGTTCTGAGATGACACTCTATAGAAATTTCAAAAGTCGTATGAGTCCCAAAGGACTGTTGTACATGTTTGTATGCTACAAAAATTAAAAAATTGAAAAAGGTATGAAAATGATCTAAAAATGCTAGAAACATGCAAATTTTGAATTCACAGAGAGGCACAAAGGTCCACTTACTGGGTTCTCATACTGGGGAGGTCACTGGTATCTCCGGCTATGCTCAAATAGATGTGAGGAGACTGGAACTGTTGGGTTTTCCATTTTTCTCTCAAAGGGCTCCACAAGTTTCACAAAAGACAAAAGTGAATAATGAAATGAAAAGGACCTTTTTGGCCCCTATATAGGTTTTGACCTAATTTTTCAAAGTGCTCTGTTTTCCATGAAAATTGCACCCTTGGCTAATTTCGACGTTCTGAACCCATTTTTGGGATCAAAATCAAAATTTGAGATCGTTTACTATGTCAAAATTGAGATTTAAGATTTTCAGACCCAGGATGGCCAACTGCTTGCATAATAGACCTTCAATCATGATAGAAATCTAGAATTCAACTTAACTAATTATCTCACATCAAACTATCAAAATTTCAACTTGGTCAACCATTGTCAACTCATGGTCAAACCTAGTCAAACTTGGTCTTCAGGACGTCCAAACGATGTAGAATGTATTCTCGAACCTATATAACAACTTCTCAAATTAATTAACATGCTTCTAAACCATTTAACAATGACTTTTCTTGTCAGATTTTGATTTTCATCCCAAAGGGGGCATGGTATTGCACATCATTCAAGTCTGTAATTCAATCAAATCTTCTCTCAGTAATCAAGACAACAACCATGTCTAGTTACTAATTCATCTAAAGACCTCGTCGCTTAGGGCACATCGCTTGGGGCATATTAGATTCATCGAGATCCATATCAATCTGGTATCCTAATTTATCTTGTAAATTGTATCAACTTTTCATAACCATCGGTTCATTAGTGTTATTTCCTTGGTTCTTTGTAACTGAAGGGTTTGGATGTGATACCATTTCAATTCCTTTAGACAATCAGGTCTGGAATCATGTCACTCACTTCTTTGTAATCATAAGGTTGAGAAGTAGGCATTTTGATACTTTTTAGTAATCACCAGTTCATTGTTGCTATAGTTAACATCATCATGATTCTTGGTTGACCAAGACTTGAATCAACTTTTCTAATCTTTCAAATCAATTTCTATCTCAGAATCGGTTCATCTTTCAGATCAATCTAAAACATCTTTATAAAAAATAGACTAATCTTTGAACCACTACACTTCACCCAGTGATTCAAAGAGGGGCAAAATGTAGTACCCCAAAAATGGGCTATAGGTTCATTAACCTCTTACATCATCAACTCAAATGAAATCAACATCAAAGTCCTAACCTAAAGAACATCTACACGTCAAGTTATCAAAACATTAATTGATTATCCTAATTCTACATCGGGGAATATTCCTTGAAACATTCCTACTTTATTCTAATTATCTTTGATTTAATAATTATTCAGCAATAAATCATATTTATCCTAAAATTTGATTAATTGAATATTCTGAATATTTAATTAATTAATTTAATTCTACCACTTAATTATTTAATTAGATTTAATTACATTTTTTCCTAAATTATACTATTTAATTTTGACAATAAATCAAAATCTTATGACTAATTGATTAAATTATTATTTAATTAATTAATGTCAATTGTCAATATTTAATGATATAGTTCTTGAATAAAAGTTTGATTTGATAATTGATTAACCCATAAATTAGTTATTTCCAAAAATTAGTTAAGTTGAAGAAAAATCACTTTATTTATTTGATTAATTCATAATTATCTATGCACATTTAAATGAGCAGTTAAACTTTAAATCAAAAAATCAATTCAAGTTGTTATCTTTTTGAAACTCAACATCTATTTTGAGTTGAAAGCTGATCTAAACTTCTGATTTGAGTCAAAAAGCTATTTTTGCATGATTTTCCATGATTTTGTGAGTTAATTAATTCTGATTTTCTGTTAACTCAAAAATCAACCTGAGTTTATCAAGAGTGATTTATGGCTTTTCTCAATGCATCCTTAAACCCTGGATTTCTATAAAATCAAGGCTCAGCTCTTCACAAATTATCTCTCAAATTTGCACAATTACTCTGGCGAAATTGCACATGAAGAATCAAGCTTTTGAAATAGATGACTTTGTGAGATCACTTTATAGTTTTCATAGCTTTGCATAGTTTTTCATATCAATTCATATCATTGTTAGTATAATTTGCATATCATTTCAATTCATTCTAGCTTAGATCCATACAGTTTTTCATCCTAGTTGCATAAAAAATACAAAAACATAGATTAATCTGGATTCATTCTACATTCATATTTTTCCATTCAAATCCTTCATTTAGGTTTTTCATTTTCACTGATCTCGGTCTAATCTGAGAATACCATACTCACAGCTACTATAAGGCAGTAAATTGCCTGGTTAGCTTAGTTTCATTCATCTGCAGATTTTGATTTTGCTAACCTCTAATGTTTTACTAAAGTGTTGTGTCTACATCTAGGTACAATTTTCACACACACAATAATTACATAGCATTAATCATTACATCATATAAGTACATTAAATCCATACATTACATCAAATAAGTGCATCAAAGTCCATCCATTACATTTACATTTACATATCATTACATTGCATTGCATCGTCCATAACATCATATAAATGCATCCATAAACATCATCACATAAGCATTAATCATTAAATAATTAAACCATTACATATTCATCATTATACATCATTAAAAATTAAACCATGTAATAAATACATCCATCTAGTCTATGTCATTAATAAGACAATCATTTTCGTAAATATGAATAAAAATGTGCATTCATATCTAAAATTGCATCTGAAAAGCATCAAAATATAAGCATGTAAACATAGATTCATATAGATCTTCATATCATATAAAGAACCTAAAAATAATTCCAACACATAATGACATCATATAAGGTACATCTATCAAAAAAATATCAGAGTCCATTGTATCATCAAAGTCTATCTCAAAATATGAGAATCAGAGTCCATCAAGCATAAGAATTATCAAATCATAAACAACATCATCTAAAAAAATAATAATGGAACAAGTGTATCAATATCAAAGTATCCTAATATACAAAAGAATGGCTCAATCATATATGCATTAACTACTAGATCCACCTGCACCATTAGTACCTGGGCCTATATCAGGACCCTAAATCAAACTCGCCTATAGCCCATGCTGACTCATAGAAGACATGAAGGTCTACATCATCGAACTGAGATGGGACACCTACTGTCTCATCTTTGACATCTCTGACTGCAAAGACTAAACATATAAGGCAAATATTGGTGCAGGAGGATCCTGTACTGGTACCTATGGGGAAACCTATGGAGGAGCCTATGGAGGAGCCATGTAAGAATAAGGAATGAAAGAAGAAGGAGAAAAAGGAGATGGAAGAGATGAAGTAGATGGAATCTATGGAGGAACAGGACCCTATAGAGGAGGAGGTGTCAAAGGTGCCTATGTCTGGTCCACCAAAATCTAGGCCACCTGTGCATCAATGTCTGCCATAACCTTCCTGTAAAATTGCACTTTGTGTTGATTCCATCTAGCCAACCTATCCACACCCACCTGATGTAGAGCTCTGAAAGGTCCACCCCTAACCCTAACCCACCCACCCCTCATCCATACTCTACCTCTGGATAGAGTAGGTATAAAAATCATAGGGATCACTACTCTACCACATCCTTGCCTCAACCTTCCCATCATCCCTTATGACCCGGTGTCCTGCCACCACTGCCATCATCATTCAAAATCTCCTCAATCCTAAGAAATGACTCGACCGGATCTATGAATCTTGGAAATAGGTTTTGCACAAACCACTGAGTGTAATCATCTGTCATGTTGATATCTATGATGTTCTCCCTCATGTCCCATACTAGATGAGGTAGCTATAGTAGCTCATCTAAAACTATCGTATAATCAATCTAAGGACCCCAAAGGGATCTCTCAACCTGTACTCATGCATAGAGGGCTAACCCCTGAGGCATACCCTGAACTCATCCAAACTATTGTAGAACCCTATAAAAGAAAAATATCTTAATCACCAAGGGATTTCACCCTATCATCTAGTGAGGCATGCACATAAATGGCATGTGATACCTCAACATCACCTCTAGATGGTAAATCATCATCTCGCACTCCCATCATATCTTGTATTAGCACTCAATCCAAGTGGGAGGCACACATTTATATTCTATTTTTAATTAGCTATTAATTTTATTAATTTATCTCTTACAAAGGATACCCAGACAACCACTTTAGGGCTCTTACACCTCTAAAGTAAGTCATTTCCCCTCTATACTCCTAGATAACCTACCTTAATGCTCCAACCAAAAGAAGCAAAGAGAAGAAAAAACCAAAACTGTAAAATACTTCTTTTAAATATTTAAATCATGAAAGTCATCAAAGAAAAGTGTTCCAGAGCATAATAAAGAATACAAAATCCTATACCAGAATCCAAATTGTCCAATCTCATAATGGACATCTCAATAAATCAATTACAAAATCCATATTATTTATCATATCAGAAGATCAATGGTCATCAAGAAAAACCTCTTCAATGACATCAACTTCCAAACATGGAGTAAAACATAATCTAAAAATAATACTATTCAAATAATAGAATAATTATAATAAATAAACCAATATGACTAAGTTGACAAAAAAAAGTAAATACATTAATAGTTGACCCCTTGAGGTCAAAATAAATAACGATTGAATATTCAATGACATAATTCATTGATGCACCAAAAATAACATATGAACATTTGTGACATCAAAATGGTTATGAACGAGCTATAATATTATACCAAATGTAAAAATTAAAATCATCAAAGAACACAAACCCCTCCTATGACTTAGTACTATCCGTGATCGACCATCAACCACTAACAAGACAAAACCCCTCAAAAAAATTCAATATATAAACTCCCATTTGACCACATTAATTATAACCCAAGTTATTTATTATCATACTTAAATTATAAATAAGAAGCACTTTTATTTTATTTTATTTTTTTAATATTTTAAAAAGAATGATGCATGCAAAGAAGCACTTTTTTTTAGTTTTAAAATTTGAAAGAGACTGATGCTTGAAAATTATTTTTAATTTTATTTTTAATTAAAGATTATGATGCATAGAAAGAAGCAATTTTTATTTTTATTTATGTTTTTCTTGTAAAATATTTTATTTATTTATTATTATTAATTTGTTTAAAAGAAACATGCATGTATTTTGATGAAGGGTACTCCCCTTATTTAGCCAAACACACACAAAACATCAGGGGAATAAACAAAAAAATTGTAAGAACAAATTGGTGGCAAGAATAGAAACACTTGCTTTCTATTATCCTCAATGAAAATACATTACAATATTCAGAAAAGAAACATGCTACAGCCACATGGGAATTTTCATTACAATAATTTGCAAGATAGAGCCATAATGTGTAATCACCTAAAATTTGTCTAGTAGAACCTAAGCCCCTAATTTTGATCAATTTTCCTTAATCAAAATTCTAAATCTCAAAGCCATAATTTACTAGACATAACTATGCAAGTAACCTTGATAACCCCCCTTGCATAATTAAATCATTTCTAAACTTAAAAAATAATTTAATTGTCAAAACTTTCTTTTAATATAAACTCCTAACACTTTTATTAAAATGAGTACTTTGTGCAATTTAATCTTGATTAAGTGACAATCAAAAGGGGATTTTCTATTTTTTCTTATTCTCCAATCAAGATTGACCAATCAAATTTTTTGAATCCTCTCGCATAGATTGAGATCCTTCACCACTCATCTCTACCCAACAATTTTTTCCTCTTAATCTCCACCCTTCATTCTTGACGAAATTTCTTGAAAAGGAAACTCTTCCTTGGCTCAAGGGTTCCATCTTGATCATTTTTAAATTCCACCACTTTTGCATTGTGGTTCAATCTTGCATCTTGGTAATCTAGATCATCTTGGTCATTTTCATACTTGTATTCTTGAATTCTTTCACTCTAGAGAAATCTTTCTATTTTGAGTTCATAATCTCTTAAGCTCTTATCTCTCTTGCATTCCTAGCTTAGCTTATTTTCTAGAAGTAATCTTGTATTGTTACATATTTTTCTTTCATAGTATCATATTTTTTAAAAAATTAATCTTGCATTCTAGTTTCATCCTAGATTTGCATTGCATTTTGTATCTTCCATTTTGGAGCAGTCAAGTCAATAATATTTCATGCCAAACTGATGAGCATTATAAAAAGGATTAAAATCACTTCAACTAGGAAGCAATAAGCCACTTTTGAGGGTTTAGTTGGTTCATTTGAATTGAACTCCTATAGATAAATTCTAGAGTTAAAGGTTTATTGAGTGTTGGTTTCATTCCAATTGAGTACCAATAGTTAGCCACACATTTTTGGCATGCATCGTGGGGCCCAAATAAGATTTTGGTCCTATTTATTGCAAGATATTTTTATTTATTTTCTTAAATTGCAATGAATATCACACCCTAAAATACAAATTATCATATGAAACCTTGTTTTATTGCATATAGTTATGTGTTTTATCTGTTGATAATATGGCTTAAGGTGATTTATCACATGTAGTTATGATTTTGATCATATGACATAATAACTCTAGCTTTCATCACATGGCTTTATGAGTTTCATCATATGATAATATTGTGTTTACTCTATTTTATCATATATAAAATACAAATCCTTTTTAGGGGTCTAGTTGCTTGAATTTTTGAATTTTAGTACTTGATTCAGCTTCATATTGTCTTTAAGATTATATTTTATAGAAAATAATAGGTCTTTACATAGTATTTGAGTGAGAATTCTCTTTTCAAAGACATCTATATGGCCTTATTTTGAGACTACTAATTCTTTTTGGTTGTAGGACATGTTCCAAAGACACATTTTTGAGATTACTAAAGCTATTTGTCTTACAAGTATCCTTGGAGATACAAATCAACATTATGCTTTCATAAATTTGATTTTCTAGGCATCTAGTTTAATTAGGAGGCTTATTTTCTTGTGAATAGTTGAGTAGTAGGAGAGTATGCTCTTCACCTCCTATAGTTTGAATCAAAAATATTGACCTACTTAGTTTTTCACTTGCAAAGAGTTTTTGGTAAATGAATATGTGCTTGATGTGCTTGGGAAAAGCTATGAAGTAGGAGAGAGTTCTCTTTTCCTTTGGGGAAAATAATAAATCTAGACCTTCTTTATCCTATCTAATTCTCTTTTTATTTTACCTTTAGAGGGTCTATCATTGAGATAAAAATATTGCCAGAAAATCCCAAGTGGGACAAAGAAAAGCCAGCTCATCCAACCCAATATAAAATTTATGCCTTGTTGGAAAAAAAACCATAACGACATAGCAATTAACTATGTTGGGTCACTAGTTTGACTGGGAGAACACATGTGTGAGTAATATGTAGGGCCGAGGGGTCTCAATCTTGACTGTAAGACTACCTTACTTGAAGTTCTTGTAGGGATATGGGACTCGATTACACTAAGAAGAACTACAAGGGATAGTTGTGAATGGATGCCCTTACTAGGCACCATTGGTTATAAGCTATCTGACTTACTCCTAAAAGTATCATAATCTTTGTGCAAGGATTGATCCAAGTGGAATTTATCCAGAGAACCTCAAGAATACTTTCCATATGTATTCCCTTGGAAGATATCCTAAGAAAAGCCAACATCACTTTGTCTGAGGTGAAGGAATACCAAGTTGTGTGCAAAGATTTTGATACTAGCGTTGACCTTAATTAGTTTTTTCTTGATGTGTCTTTGAATGTGTTCAGACTCATGCAACTCATTGTGGAACCTACACTTAGCACTCTTGACAATTGTAACACAACACTTTAGACCTCACACGTGATTGTGTCCCAAAATTTTCTTTGTCCTTTTGGTGGATTGTTCAGAGACTGTTGTTTGATAATGCTATTGCTTGCTTGAAAACATTTATACTTTATCTAGGGACACTCAGAATCATCATGGATTCAAAACTAAACTAATCTAGATTGGTTAGATTTCCTAAAAGTTGTGTTAAACTATCATTCTCCTACATTCTATCATTTTATTTAACATTGTACTGTACGATATGAGTTCTTCATCAAACCTAGTTTTGAATTCAACTATATGATAGGATTAATGTTCACCATATTATCAAACCTAGTGTTGGGTTTCATCACATCTAGTGTTGAGTTTCATTGAATAATCCTCTTCTTGACTAGTCATTAAAACTACATTAAGTTTTTCAAATTTTAGTATCTTCACTATCTTGGTACCTTTGTCTGTTCCATTTTCTTGATCAAACGTCACACATCTAAGACTAGTATACTCAATTGAGTGATTCTCTTCTAGTAATTTGATCTCTCTTCTCTATTTTTTTAAGATCTTGGAAGTTATTTGGTTATTGTCTCAAAATATCCTATCCCATTTGAAAATAAACCTTGCTCAAACTTTGTCACAAGTGCCACTCTGTAAGCATTTCAACTTCATTCTAGATACATTGTACTTATTTTTCTAAGCTACATCAACTTGGTCAAAAGGATAACCTATTAGGAATTTAAGCCTCATTCTCGATACCTTGCACCTCATTTCAGCTACCCATTTATCTATTTTTAACCTCGAGACAAGAGCTATCATTACCTTGATCTTCCTACACTAGCTTAGTAATCCCATTACTATCAGTTTCTCAATGTTATATTCCATTCTAGTTATAACTTGTAGTCATTCCTACAATGCTACAACTAATGTGAAAGGAAAATTTACTTATGATACCCCTATATCATCTTGTTGTGAAGAACCATTGCATCGAGATCCTATTTACCTGTCAGTATTACTCATACTAATAATTTTGATCAAATAGACATGTGAAATTATAATTAGGGTGACCATAAAAGGAATGATTCTGACTCCTTTGAGGACAAGGAACCCACAAAAGAATAAATTAGAAAGTGCCAATAATTCAAACATTTGCACAAAGTAATGTAAGCTATCATAGTAATATAATCTATCATGAGTCATGATAAGGACCTCTATTTCATGCATCTCACTTATATAGACATGAAGCTCCCTCCTAAATTTTATGTGGATGACTTATTAAAAAATGGGGAAGACTCTACTCTCATGACTCTCACAAAACAACTTTGGGACTTACATTGTGATATTTTAGAACATTAAAAGGATAAGGACCATTCCCCTAACAAATATTCACTTGAATTAATTTTTCCTTTCCCTTTTGACAAAAATCTCTACATGTCACCTTGTCCATCTAAGGTGGATATTTGTAAATATGAAAAGTATGATGGTATAAAATCTCCACAAGACTATGTGCACATATTTTGTGCCTTGAGCATGAAATTTATGCATGAAAAGAGCTATCATATTAGAATATTTCCTTGATGTCTTAGTGACCAAGATATGAGTTGGTTCACCTCACTTGCCCCTAGCATTAAGACCTTTAATGAGTTGGTTCATAAATTCATCCAACAATACTCCTATAATATCGATCATACGG
The DNA here is from genome assembly GCA_027943335.1 of Chamaecyparis obtusa. Taxonomy (NCBI): domain Eukaryota; kingdom Viridiplantae; phylum Streptophyta; class Pinopsida; order Cupressales; family Cupressaceae; genus Chamaecyparis; species Chamaecyparis obtusa. The sequence continues at coordinate 128,826 of BSBK01007612.1, read as the reverse complement.
TTACGATGCTCAACTTGTGCAATACAAAGAAACATATTCGAGATCCCTTTATTATATTCCTTCAACAATGGCGAAGAATATTTTATAGATACCCACGACAAATTCTTGAGACTAAGAAAATCAATATATTTATAAACACTTTTGTTCCTGAAATGAACTACACATTACAAATGCAATCGCATGCCTCATTTGACAAATTGGTTGAAATTTCTATTCACATAGAAGATGTCCTTGTGAAGATGGGAGAAATAACCTTACAACATAAAGAGCACAAATCTTCTTCCAATAATAAACATAACTAGGCAAACATAAGTTATGGACTAAAACCAATGATGTTGTCAATGAGGGAATGATGGGAATGACCTCTACATCTACATCTAGCAAACCAAAGGAGCTATCTTTCAACCTATCCATTTGTATCTAGTTAGTGAAAGATAACAATAACACTCAACCAAGCTCTAAACCCAAAATAAATAGAGACATGCCATGGATTCCTAGGCCTAAGAAATGCTTCACTCCTCTTAGAGAACCACTTGAAAATTCCTTGAAGATTCTCATAACTAACAAGATCATCACATTGCCTGATAATTTGAAACCTTATGTTCTTGAGATAAATCCTAAATTACCATATATTTTGATAACCAATATTTTGATTACCATCTTAATAAGGGCTACAATACTAATGATTTCATGAATCTTAAACACTTAATCTAGGATCTGATTGATAATGAGATAATTGTGGTTGACTCCCTATAGATGAATATTGACAATAATTCCTTCAAAGAGCCTTTTCCTAAATAAAAGAAAGGGGAATCATCTAAGGAAAAAGAAAAGAATATAGGTTACACCTACTCTAACAATGAAAATGTGACACACATGATTGCGTCATATAATCATACCATCAACTTAATCAAGGTCGAGAGAAAAACCCAGAATGAGTTTTCAAATACAATTACTCACTCTCAGGGTAAGGTATGTCTGCAAGGAGTGAGATCTTCTTCTTCCAAAAATGAAATGACTAACGGATCTAAACCAAATGCATCTTCTATAGCATGTGATTATAACCTAGTTGATCAACTTTAGTGTACATCATCTCAGATAATAATCCTTAAATTTCTTAAGATCTCTCCTACACGTTGGAAAATTATAGATCAATCCCTTCTAGTAGATATTTTTCCTAATGATCTACACATCAACAAGTTTTAGTACATGGTCATGTTGGAAAAATGGTCAGTGCTCCCCTTGGGATTTGTGACATGGCTTAACCATCTCTTGTTTCTTCTATAAGGCTAGTGGTTTTATTAGGCATTAATATGTCAATCATTTGGTGCAATAGAAACCACTACTTGTAACAAGTGGTATCAGAGCTTGGTCATAGGTTTGAATTCCCTTGGGCAACATTGAGGGGGAGATTTTTGGCATGTGATGTTTTGGAGTACTGGGAATCATTCAAGGGTTTTCATTTATGGAAACACTTATGTTAGAATGATTGCATGTTAAGGAGATTGCCACCAGAGTCTCAGTCATAAAAATGACTACATACAGAATAAGGTTGACACGGTAGAGTGGCATAATTTTGGTCACCGATGAAGATATATGAGGTATTATTTCTTGAGAAGTTAAATAAAGGTATTTTGGGATGTGTGCATGCTTCAGTTAAGAGCACATAATTTTTGGTTACTAGCTCTATGAGATACAATCATTGGAAGTTATGAAAAGACAACAAAACAATGTAATAGGGTACATGAACAACTCTGAAGATTAAGGAAAGCGTAATGGATATGGTAATGTGCTAAGACAAGTAAATAAAGTATATTTCCAACTCTTTGGTAATATAAGACTATCAACTCCATGTATATCATTTGTATAATTTTCTCTTATGTTTTGTATGATAATTATGAGGCCGACTAGAAAGCTAATTCTGTATAAGTATAGATTGGTTTTGTGAAAGTGATGTATGGAGTGATTTATGATGATGGAGTAAGTTTGTGAATATAAGAGTAGATATTAGATGTGAGATCAGAAAGAGGCTGAGCTATAATTGGAACTATCTAAGAGAGATATGTGCTTGTAGTGTTCCCCCTTTTGAGAACTATTTTTGGAACAGTAGTGATTGTAAGAGCAGTTTTCTCACCACCTTTAACCAGGTGTTTTGTATACCCCTAACAGGGTTTTGTATTCCTCTAACAAGGAAATTTACTATCTAACAATCAGCTCCTAACAAGGCTAGATCTCCTAATAGGGATACTATATTTTAGTACATATTTTTGGGTACCATCCCCACTAGGGTTTTCCCTTTGCCTAGGGTTTCCTTGAGAACAAATCATGGTGTCATGAGTAATGTGTTATGCTTATATTTTATTTTCATTTTTCCATTACTTTGGATTGTTTATAATTGTTTGAAGTTGAAATCAAAGTTCTATAATACTGATTCACCCCCCTCTCAGTATTACTTAATCCTAACAATTGGTATAAGAGCATTTGGCCCTTTGAGAGAAAGCTTAATAGCTTAAGGGAGATCAAAATGAATTTAGAAGATTTGCAAGTTAACTTTGAAGGTGCACTTGAAGATCTGGATAAGATGAAGGCTGAAAATTGTGAACTAAAATTCAAATTAAGAAGAGAGGAAGGTTTCATGAGAAAACTTAAAGAACAACTTGAGATTGAAAAAAATTAGAGACAAGACCTTATGGAGAAAATCAAAGAATTCTCATCCTATGATACATCAGAAAAAGTAAAGAAGTTGGAGCAAGAAAAAGAACAAATCAATCTCTTGATGATCAAGGAGATTCAACATGAAAAGGATGAAAGAAACAAGGTAGAAGAGTCACTAAAAGAATCCAACCTATAGATAGGACAAATGAAGACTGAACTTGACCATTACAAGGATAAATATTAGGAATTGGATAAATACAATCAGATCATTAAAGGTGAACTCACTCAAGCCAAAATACACATTGAGAAGTTACACATGAGAAATGACAAGAGTGATGAATAAAGAACAAAATAAAAATCTAAAGGAGACATGAGTGGATCCAATGAAGCTGGAAGTTCAAAAACTCAAGAAGAACCAAAAGAATCCATGAATGAGGAAAGACCTATTCCTAATGAAAGGCCTACAAATGAAGATCCTATAGAATAATTCAGACCCTTCAGAGGTAGATGTTTCGAATGCAACAAAGTTGGACACATGAAAAGAGACTGCAGAAGTAAAGGTAACTCTAAACCCTTTACTAGCTACTATTTTAATTTCTATGAGTATGGACACAAGAAAGAAGATTGTAGAAAACCTGATCAATCTAGGTATAAGCAAGACTATATCAGAGAAGAAACTGAAGCCAAGGTTACATGTCAGAAATGTAATAACTTTGGGCACACAGAAAGGTATTATAAGCTACAAACTAATCAAGAAAGAAGAAGACCACCCATTTTTTACAAATGTAACAATCCAGGTCACATTGCGAAGTTTTTTAGATACAATGGAGATGACAACAGAAGAGGACCAAGGAGATCTAATGAACCAGAAGGACCACCACCTATGGTCATAAGGAAGAACATTAGTGACAGTGGTAAAAGCCTAAATGATTACATGAATGAATACAAGAAATCAGAGGATGAGAAGATATGGAAAGTAAAAGTTCTAAATAAGGTCGTGGTTCAAGGAGAGATAGCTAATGATTTTGTGTGTTCGCATGTTGATTTCTTTGAGGTATCAAACTAGAAGGACTCATGGCCTCATGGGGAGCATAGGATATAGAAAACATAAATTATCCAGACCTTGCATAAGTGGAGTAAGCTCATGAGAGCTTAGATATGATGTGTACAAATGTTTCTGAATCTATGGATGAGATCGCAACACTTGAAGATTCATTTTTTGTGTTCACGATTTTTGCATTGACTAGATGACATGCAAAGTTGAGCTACCTATATTTAATGCACACACTCAACTTGCAATGAATAAAAGACTTGGAAAGATTTCATTCCTACACCATTTGTTGGTCATTGACTAAGGAGAACATAAGTGTGAAAGTAGAGCAGTGATCTAGTTGAGAGATTTTGTGTTCATGTGAGGTAAATCATTGGATTCAAGCGTGTTTTAAGGTATTTAGACTTAATCACTTTGGAAAGTCATGGATGCACTAGTAATTTATGATGTGTTTGATAGACCTAGGTATAAATTCTAAAGGCATCCATTAAAATCTTGTGAGGATGATCCAAAAGGAGCTTTTTCACAAACCCCCATAGGCGTACTACACGTAGAAGATATTAGGGCATACATTCACTGCAAGTATGAAACCATTGGGGAGGTTAACATCTATAGTGAACTGGATAGTATGATAGAAGCTGATGGATCCATGATAGAAGAACTCAAACACCTGAAAGATCAATCAATCCTTAAGTTAACCCTACTAGTAGAATTTATAGAAATCAAATTGTTTAAGATCATTCTTAGCAGAATTCATGACCAATTCTTGTGGATTGGTGAGAAACCAGCAAATATTTTTGTGCAAATGATTGTTAGGAATGAATGCTAGATGTTGGCAGTCATTCTATAGTAGTTTTTGTTGCATTCATGACTATGATTGTCATTGATGTCAACATAGTGATCTTCTGGAGACTAGCAGAGAAGCAGACAGTGTTTTGACTAGTGCACGTGGGATACTATAGTTGGAGCTATGTGATGTTGAGGTTATATTATTTGATATGTTATTTGTCTATGGTTAAGAGTGCAGATAGAAATTCATTTATTCATAGAAGTTATGAGCATTTTGGTGGAAGCAGTATTCAGGCAGTGTTCCTGAGTAGCGGTTTGTGGAAATCAGATGATATCTCCTAATCGGGATGGAATCTAGTTTTTTGTAGTTAAAGGGAAGGTTGAGACACATTGATAGTGATGTGGTTCATAGTGAAAAATTTGAGGTCGCATGAGTGAAGAGTTATTACATATGGAAGCTGAAAGTTTTATGTAATTTTGATGTAGCGTGTGGAAACTTTTATTTTGTATTTGTGTGCCGACTCATTTGTAATTATTTGAGTATGGTATAAAGGAAGGAATATTTTCTTTATTGTGGTAGTCTTACCAATGTGAAAGAAGTGTGAGAATGGTATGGTTGAATGCAAATGTAAGCATGAAGTGAAGAAAAGAGCTAATGAAGTTGTGAAAGTGAAATTGTGAAGGAAGACATGCGAAGTACAGAGATTTGGAATTGAGATCTGGTGTAGCAGTAAGTATGGCTTGGCATAGTAAGGAGGTAACATATTTCATATTATTCTACTAAATAATATTAAGGTCATTTGGACAGTGTGTTCAGTGATCTTACCCTGAAGTTGTTTGGGCAGTGGGTCCTTTTGTCTTCCATAACTCCTAACAGGGTTATAATCTTTTAATAGGGATTCAAAATATCCTAACAGGGATTCATATGTACTGAATGTATTTCATAAGACTCCTAACAGAGTCCATCCTTTCACAAGGAATATTTATATTAGTGCATCTTTTGTGTGCATCATTCCCACCGGGGTTTACTCTTTGATTAAGAGGTTCCCTAGTCAACATATCTTGTGTTATTGTGTCATTGTGTATGAATATCTTTCTATGGTTGGTAATTACATTTATTACATGGTTAAATGTTATTAAAGTTGATAAAGGTTATAATTATTTGATAACTGATTCACCCCACCCCCCCCCCCCCTATCAGCTATCTTGGTCGACTTTACTTTCTAACAATTGGTATCAGAGCAGAAGGTCCTTGAAAGAAAAGTTTAATAGCTTAAGGAGATCCATGGCGAATTTCAGGAAAGAAAGCCCTAAGTTTGATGGATTAAATTTTGACAGATGGAAAGAGAAGATGAAGACACATATAGTGTGTTTAGGACCAGGTTATTAGTTGATTACAAAGAATGAGAAGACTATCATTGGAGAAGACAATCTTGAGATAGGATCTAAAGATGAGCTAGATCTATTCACGTGTAACATACTTGCAAGAGAAGAACTTTTGACAGCACTTCCAGAGAATGAATATAGTCAAGTAAAATGTTTAACAAAAGCCCATGAAATTTGGAAAGCTTTACACTCAAATTTTGAAGGTGATGAACATGCGAAGAGAGCTAGATTACATAATTGGATATGTGCATTTGAAGATATAAGAATGATGGAAGATGAATCTGTTAGAAGCTATATTGGTAGAATGTCAGAAATTGTTGCAGGAATAAAAGCTTGTGGAGGAACAAAGATAGAGAATGAAGTGATATGGAAAATTCTGAGGACATTAACTCCTATATTTAAGTAGACAACATAGATGATTGAACATGTTATACCTTGTACTACAAACTTTACAAGAGAGACTCTTCTTGGAAGATTGGAAGCACTAGAAATGAACCTAAGGGTATCAGGAGATTTACCTAGAATGGAGACAACATTCAATGCTCTTAATATTCATCCTACTTTGTCAAGAAGTATCAGTGTGAGTGGAGATTATGCCAGCAGCAATAGATCTAGAAATGAAGAAGATAAGAAGATTGAAGAAGGTATTACCTTACTTGTGAAAAGAGAACCAGACAGTAAGAAAATTTTTAACCGTTCAACTTGTCAAGAATATGGTCATTTTGCATCTAAGTTTCCTAAGAGAGTTAAGAAGTACATAAATAATTGCAAGCCTAGAAGATCTAAGGAATGTTATTATGCTAATGATGAAGATCTTGAAGCTATTATAGAAAGAACTTTGAGTGAAAGTGATACTGAGATTAATGATGAAATAGGATTTGTAGCAATTAAAGAAGAGAATTCTAAATCTGATGTTAAGGAAGAAAAAGCATTAGTTTCCCAAGTTGAAAAGAAAGTTGATTGGATTATAGATAGTGGTTGTTCACATCATATGACTGGTGACATGAAGAAGTTCATAAAGTTTAACAATTATAATGGAGGAATTGTTAGAGTTGGTAACAATGCACCTTGTTTGATTAAAGGTATAGGATCTATTACTCTTGATGGAAAGACTAATACTGATGATGTTTACTTTGTTGATGGATTGAAACATAATCTTTTGAGCATTGGACAGTTAGTGAATAAGGGATATCAAGTTTGGTTTACTGAGAAAACTTGTGTGATAAAGGATAAAGATGGAAATCTGATTGGAACTAGATCTAGAACTAGAGGTAATGTCTTTTAGTTGAATCCTACTGAGATGACATGTTTGATTACCAAAATTGATGACAGTTGGTTATGGCATAGAAGGTTTTGTCATATAAACTTTGATAACATTGTGAAAGTAAGTACTACACTTGCACTAAGGGATTTGCCTAAAATTATGAAGCCTACTAACATTATTTGCAAAGAATGTGTGATGGCTAAGCAAAAGAGAAGTTCATTTCCTAGTAAGAAGTTCACATCGGCAGAGAAGTTGGAGATTGTTCATACAGACTTGAGCGGTCCTACCAGGACAAGAGGATTCTATGGAGAAAGGTATTTTATGATTCTTGTTGATGATTTTACAAGAATGATGTGGATTGCATTTTTGAAAGAAAAATCTGAAGCATTTGATAAGTTTAAGATCATTAAGAATAAAGTTGAGAATGAATATGGAATAAAGATTAAATGTTTGAGATCTGATAGAGGTGGAGAATTTACTTCTAGAGAGTTTAAAACTTTTTGTGAAGTGAATGGTATTAAGAGATAGTTTTTAGCCCCTAGAACACCTGAACAAAATGTATTGCAGAAAGAAGAAACAAGTCAGTGACTGAAGCAACAAGAGCTATGTTATTTGAGAATGATTTGGCGAAGACATTTTGGAGAGAAGCAGCGAATACAGTATTATATACAATGAACATAGTACAAACTAGAGAAAACACAAACAAGACACCTTATGAATTATGGTTTGGACATGCACCCTTAGTTAAGTATTTTAGAATTTTTGGAAGCAAATGTTATATAAAGAGAGATGATGATATTGGAAATTTTGATCCTAGAAGTGATGAAGGTATTTTTCTTTGATATTCTTTGAAGAGAAAAGCATATAGATGTTACAATAAGAGAACTAAAACTATTGTTGAAAGTGCAAATGTTAAATTTGATGAGAAGTTTAAAATTTAGGAAAGAATACTTGACTATGAATCTAATGAAGAAGCTCATCCTCAGCCTAACATTGAAACTACTAAATTATTCTATGAGACTGACAGTGAATTATTGAATGAGAGCCCTGTAGAAGAAACCAGAGAAGAATCTAGATAAGAATCTATAGTTGAAGCAAGATCTATAACTATGACACCAAACATGTATATATTAAGACATCATCCTCTTGAACAAGTTGTTGGAAGTTTGGACAGAGGAGTTTTGACTCAGAATAAGGTACATTTATGTTTGATTTCTCAAATTGAACCTAAATCTACTAGTGAAGCTTGTGAAGATGAACATTGGATTAATGCTATGAAAGAAGAACCAGATCAAATTGAAAAGAACAATACATGGGAATTGGTCCCTAGACCTAAAGAAAATAATGTGATTGGAACTAAATGGGTATTCAGAAACAAGATGAATGAGCAAGGAGAAGTAGTAAGAAACAAAGCAAGATTAGTTTGTAAAGGATACTCACAGCAAGAAGGAATTGACTATGAAGAAACTTTTGCACCTGTGGTAAGAATTGAAGCAGTAAGAATGTTCTTGGCCTATGAAGCTTTTAAAAAATTCAAAGTGTATCAGATGGATGTAAAGTCCACATTTCTAAATGGTGAATTGGAAAAAGAAGTCTACATTGAGTAGCCTGAAGGTTTTCCTTTGACTCAAGAAGGAGACATGGTATGTAAATTGAAAAAAGCATTATACGGACTAAAGAAAGCACCTAGAACTTGGTATGCTAGACTGGATAAGTATTTGTTGAAATTGGGATTTATTAAAGGAATAGCTAATAGCAATCTGTACTCAAAAGAAATTGAAAATGGTTTGTTGATTATAGTTATTTTTGTTGATAACATTATCTTTGGAGGAGAAGATGAAGCTAGTGACAAATTTGTTGATGAAATGAAGACTGAATTTGAAATGAGTATGATTGGTGAGATGAAATACTTTTTGGGATTATAGATAACACAAAATAATGATGGTATCTTTTTATGTCAGACAAAGTACTTGAATGATTTGCTAAAAATATTTGGAATGGAGAACTGTAAACCAGTTGGAACACTTATGGTTACAGGACATAAACTATCTAGCAAAGATGAAACACCGATAGTTGAGCAGAAGAAATATAGATCCATGATTGGAGGATTGCAGTACTTAACACATACTAGACTGGATATACAACATTCAGTTGGAATGGTAGCAAGATTTCAAGCTAAACCTAGAGAGTCACATTATGTAACAGTAAAGAGGATATTGAGATATTTAAGAGGTACAATGGACTATGGATTGTGGTATGAAAAATATGATGATTTTACCCTATGTGCATATACAGATGCTGATTAGGGAGGTAGTGCTGATGACAAGCAAAGCACCAGTGGTGGAGCCTTTTCTCTTGGAGGAAGATTAGTTTCTTGGCTAAGAAAGAAGCAAAATTATATTTTATAGAGCACAACAGAAGTAGAGTATGTAGCAACAACAAACAATTGTAACTAGATAATTTGGATGAAGTAGATGCTAAAGGATATTGGAATTAGGTTTGTTGAGCCTATTTTCATACATTGTCACAACACCAGTATAGTTAGTATGTCTAAGAATCCTATTTTACATTCTAAGACTAAGCATATAGAGATCAAGTATCATGTTGTAAGAGAGAAAGTTGCTGAAAAAGTAGTCAAATTGGAGTACCTAAGCACAAAGGAATAGATAGCAGACATATTTATAAAGCCTTTTCCTAAGGATACATTTGAGTATCTGAGAGGTATGCTTGGGGTTATTCCCTAGCCTACTTTTGAGTAATGATGCAGTTGGTTGCATTCGTCTAGTGCAATATGAGCCCTATTTTTCTTTTGGATTGGATGTTGGTACTTCCTCTATGGGGGAGTATGTGAGATGAGTCATGAGGACTCTTGTGAATGTATTTCTTGAATAGTGTCTATTGACATTGAGTTGTTTGTTAGCCATTTTTCTTGTATCCCTTAACTTTAAAAGAGAAATATGAAAACTAGACCTAGGGATCTTCGTCTAGCAACACAAATCTACTTGTTCATGCAAACTGAGGGGCAAGAAAAGACTAATTAATGAGGATTCAATCCTCCTTCTACTTTGAGTTCCACACACTTAGGCGGGTGCACCTAAAACATGATAAGATCTACATACTTATAACTCACTAGCTAAAACCCTTTATGCAGATATGAAAAGTAGTGGATAGTTCTCAGACTTATTAAACATGGGAATTTGACTCAACTAGTCTTATATAGGATCCCACCTGTATGATCTACTAAGAACTAGGAAAATGGCCAATGTGACAACAAGCATAAACTCCTTCTCTTGGAGCTTTGAGCTCAGGCAGGCTAACCCAGTGATTCACTCTTCAAGGAATCACCAAATGAATTGTATTTCTTGAATACAATCAAACATGAACACTCTTAACAACAAGAAAGTAAAGTTGAATAAATTTTAAAGATTTGGATGCAAGTCTAGTGTAAAACCAGTGCCTTATCCATTGGTGCAGAGTCAAATTAAGAAAACATCCACAAAACTTCATCAATTCAAAAACACCTGAAATCAATACCCTGCCTTACAGACTACCATTTTCACTGCAAACACATGATCATCAAATCTATGCATTATTGAAATTCTCAGAGATTATCCAACCAGATTTAATCCTTCCTTTAAAGAAACTTAGGGACAAACTCACAGTTTACCTTGTAAATGAAAAATTGAACATTGCCTTACAAATCCAATTCATAAGAACTTCCAAAACACACAAAGACATCAAAATACTTGCAATGAGATTCCAGCTATATTTCATTGATAAAACCTATTTCAGTACACTCAAATTGACACTACATCTAGACTAAAATAGTAAGTTCAAAACCAAGCTTGCATTAATGGAACTTGCATTGGATTTCTCCCTAGGAGAACCAAAATTCAGAACCCTCTACCACACTCAGAAATCAGAATAAGAAGGAGAAGAGAAAATTCTAGATTCATCCACAAACTGACACTTGTCATCTTCTAAACCTCCTGCTGATGAATCACCCAGCTCTGAACTGAAAATTTGATTTGCATCATTCCCTCCTGAAAGCACCTGTCCTCTACTCAAAAAAACTATGAATCACCAGATTGAACAAAATAGATATTTCAAAATATCTTCTCGGCCCCCCTGATTTGTTCAACTATAGATAACTCAAAACCAACATGACCTGCATCAAATCCAACCTCAGAAATGGATTCCTTGTTTTCTCACCTTTCCGGTAGTATATAACACTTGCTATCTAGGAAAAAAATAAAGCCCCCAGCTATTAATTTAGCTCTCCCATGCTTTGTAATTCTGAATGTTTGAATTTATTCACTATAGTTAAAACTATAGGAATTTATCATTTTAAATTTGATTTTTTCAAATCTGGATGTGCACGGAAAGAACAGAATAAAATATTATACAAATATTTTATTTCTCCAACCAGGCACCACGTGTCACAATGCTATTGAGTGCATAGGCTTGACTTCATTTGGTGAACTAGCGACTACAATCTCCAATTCGCTAAATGTCTTACCTTAACCACCGGGAATTCAGAGAATAGGCAACTAACTAGTTCTCTAAGTCGCTAGATGTTTTACCTTGACCGCCAACTATTCGGAAAACACGCTACTGCAACATATTCTCCAATTCACCAGATATTTTCTTCTACCGGCTAACCATTCAGCGAACTCATGAGATCCCACCATGTGTCACCTTGTCGCATGATCACATGGGCCAGAAATGGCCCATGTGATCACACGACCACCATTTTGTCCCATATGGCATTTTGCTTTGAACCTTGGTGGAAAACCCTTAACTCCACAATGGCGATATCCAAACCATTGTCGCATGATCGCATGGGCCATAAATGGCCCATGCGATCATGCGACCATCGTCAGATGGTTGCACAAATCCTGAGGTCAAAGTCCCTTCACTGAGTTTCCATCCAAAATATTGGGGCCCATAGCGCACTGCAGTCTTCCAGCAAGGCGGACCCCCCAAGAGCCTACGTGGTGCTTTGTTTACATTGCTTGGGAGTGTTGCTAGTTATGAACATTACAAATTTCATATCCTGAAGGAATGTGGGATATACTTGTTATAGAGGAAAAATAAAGAACACACCCTCCTACTGCTCGCGGGCCTCCATTCTCCCACACTCGTGCAATTCACCCTAGCTTTGATATGTATAGACATCTATTTGGAGTGCACCCATCAAACACCCCTTTGCAGTTTGCATGAAGTCTTCAACATTGCATGAGATCTTATCCTCACATGCAGCCTCCTCACTGCCTTGTCGCATGATTGCAAGATAGTATTACTGGTCTTGCGATCATGCAACCAGCCTTCTCGCCACCACATCAGGCTGCCATGTGTCAGCCTGTCGCATGTTCGCAAGGGCTAAAGTTGGCCCTTGCAATCATGTGACCACTTGACACGTGGCCATCTTTGAAACCTTCTCTCTTCTCTGAAAAATTTCTTTCCTGGGCGCGGGCATGGAAACCAAGGCGAGTAGCCGAAGGTCGCATGGGCAGAGCCTCCGCTGCTTCAACTTACTTTCATTGGGCATCAATTTGATTATATCCATCAAATTCTCCCCATTCCAGATGAATGTGGGATATATAGTTTGATTGTTTTTAAAACCTCCTGTGCATTTTGGATCAAAAAATGGGGCCCACCAACAGGTCGCAGCTGCGCAGATAGGAAACGCCGATAAAGAGGAAAAAATGTGAGGTCGAAAACACATAGGGTTTTTAGTGAGAGATCAAAAACATCTAGGGTTTTGTACATTGACACAAAGGTAAACAAAGGATGCGAAAACATCGAGGGTTTTCAATGCAGACCAAAAGTAGCAGGGAGACCGAAAACATCATGGGAAGCCATAAACATTGTGGGTTTTTGACACTTAGGCAAATTCTGAGATTATTCCTTCCAGACCTTAAAACTTGAATATCTCCTTGGGTTTTGTGATTTAGGAGATGCGATCTGAACTGGAGCAAGGTGACAACATGAAGAACATAGGGCTAAGAGCACACACCATGAAACATTATGGATTTTCTTCGCACATTAAAACAAGCTTGCAGCAGGGCGGGACAACTTCAAAAGTAGCAGGGAAGAGGCCATTTTCATAGGATTTTGCTATGACTAGAAAATGACCCAACAGTGGCTCTATCTAGGGATGGTTGAATGCAAGTTCAGCACAAGAATACCAGAATCTCCTAGAAGAGCAGACCACCCCAAAAAATAGCTTCTCTTCTTATCCCTCCAATCCATTATTTAGTTCTGAGGCTCCTTTATTGAAAGAAACTACACTACTGCTGAAAGGAAAGAAACTATACAAATATACACAAACTTCTTACAGATGGAAACCAACTGAGGCTCACTTACCCTGATCAAAAACATGATTCTCTTTTCCACCATGCTTTGAAAACAAACTAAAAATGTCACTTGCATCTGCATGGCTGAAAACATGAATATTCTCCACAAGCACATTATGCAACATATAATCCATATATTCATATCCATCCAAAGCCTGAGAATCAAACTCAATCTAGATATAGTGATCATTCTCATAAATGTGCTGGTCACATTCACTGATATCATTAGTTTGTACAAAAGAAAAAGAAATACTATCCACCACATCCGACAAACTAATACGGGACTTATTTTCACAAAATGGGAGCACACAAACTTGCTGATTGCAACCCTTAGATTTACCATTATCTTTAGCATCCTCTTGTAAATCGACAGAAAAATTTACATATTCACACCCATGCAAAGACAACAAACAATCAGGAGGCTCCTCATATATTACCTCTTTCTCATCCAGCTGAGATGAGACTCGAGATTCACATTCATATCCAAATTCATCATCAGATGAATGTACTGTATCAGGTTCAACATGGACTGGATCTTCAATAAACTCTTCAAACAGCAGGTTAGAAACCAAATGAAAATGTGAATCATAGAAGTTTGTACATAGTGCCGGATGATCACAATCAATCTTCTCATTAAACAAAGGATTTGAGATATCATTATACTCATATTCAGACTCACTATCACAGATACTCTCAGCAAAAGATAAATCCAAATCTAAATCACTTAAATCTGAATCCAATACATCAGCACATTTATCAATGAGAGAACTACGATATTTACTTACACCATCTTCATTCGGGTAATCATATTCTAAACTACATTCATTTCCAGATTGAGAATCATTATCTTTTTTAGAGTCATAGAAGTCGCTATCAACCGATTCACCCCTATCACTCTGACATTCATCATCAGCATCATCATTGCATTCATCAGGTACATCTAAAAACTGAGATACTTCACTTTTGAATGCAATAGGAGAAAAAAATTTGTCCTCATAAATTTCCTTTTCAGATTGAGGATCACACTTGTTCTCAGCTTTGACCGCAATACATTAACATTCATTTTCAAACTGAGATCCTTCTACCCACACAATATACTTCGCTTTTGTTCTCGCATCCCAGTGAATAGATTTAGGAACACACAGTTCTAGAAATAAATCAATACAATAAAGTTCTTGAAATACATCATCAACCTAAAGCTGATTGAATGCTGCAACAAACCTTTCATAAAATAGACACACTGATTCGTCTTTCCTTCTCCCTACTTCCATTTTCAAGAACTCAATTTCCTTTGCCTGAATTTCATGCTTAATCATTGCAAGATTATTTTCATCTTCTTTAAAACCAAACAAAGGAAAAGAAGATCTAGAAATAACATCTAGATTTACACAATTTGATGTTTTAGATGACATAACTTCTTGACAATGTGTCCTTTCTCTTCTACAACTTATGCAGTCACAACTTCATTTAACATCAACATATTTCTGATACTCTTTAGAAACTAAATCTTCTATCCAGAAATATGGAAGGAATTTTCAAATTAAATTTCCCTTTTCTTAGTGACTGATTCACTTATTTAGGGACTATTTTATACTTTGACAAAGGATTACCTATAAGTGCTGCTACTTGTAAAATTCTGATTTAAAGTTTCCTTCAAATCACCTTCCAAAAATTCATAGAGCCACCACCTTTTTTCAGACGACAAATCTTAATTCGGCTGAGAACCTTCTATCTCAAATCTGAACCGTCTTTATCAGCAAACACAAAACACTTCACAGGATGCACTGTTTGTCAGGATAAAAATACATTACAATCTCTTTACAAAACACTGATCAAATAGAGATTTAGAGTCGCCACTCACATTCAGTGAGAACATATAACAATTTGAAAAGAATAGACTCTATATCCAAACTAGACCAAACCCTGGGATGATTCAACAAAGCAAGGAATTGAACATCTTCAACTTGCTGTCATTTATTGCTTCCCCAGTAGAGTCACCATTTTGTTAGCCATTTTTCTTGTATCCCTTAACTCTAAAAGAGAAATATGAAAACTAGACCCGAGGATCTTCGTCTAGCAACACAAATCTACTTCTTCATGCAAACTGAGGGGCAAGAAAAGACTAATTAATGAGGATTCAATCCTCCTTCTACTTTGATTTCCACACACTCAGGTGGGTGCACCTAAAACATGATAAGATCTACATACTTATAACTCACTAGCTAAAACCCTTTATGTAGATATGAAAAGTAGTGGATAGTTCTCAGACTTATAAAACATGGGAATTTGACTCAACTAGTCTTATACAGGATCCCACCTGTATGATCTGCTAACAACTAGGAAAATGGCCAACGTGACAACAAGGATAAACTCCTTCTTCTCTTCGAGCTTTGAGCTTAGGCAGGCTAACCCAGTGATTCACTCTTCAAGGAATCAACAAATGAATTGTATTTCTTGAATACAATCAAACATGAACACTCTTAACAACAAGAAAGTAAAGCTAAATAAATTTTAAAGATTTGGATGCAAGTCTGGTGTAAAACCAGTGCCTTATCCATTGGTGTGGATTCAAATTAAGAAAATATCCACAAAACTTCATCAATTCAAAAACACCTGAAATCAATACCCTGCCTTATAGACTACCATTTTCACTGCAAACACATGATCATCAAATCTATGCATTATTGAAATTCTCAGAGATTATCTAGCTAGATTTACTCCTTCCTTGAAAGAAACTTAAGGACAAACTCACAATCTACCTTGTAAACAACAAATTGAACATTGCCTTACAAATCCAATTCATAAGAACTTCCAAAACACACAGAGACATCAGAATACTTGCAATGAGATTCCAGCTATATTTCATTGATAAAACCTATTTCAGTACACTCAAATTGACACTACATCTAGACTAAAATAGTAAGTTCAAAACCAAGCTTGCATTAATGGAAATTGCATTGGATTTCTCCCTAGGAGAACCAAAATTTAGAACCCTCTACCACACTCAGAAATCAGAATAAGAAGGAGAAGAGAAAATTCCAAATTCATCCACAAACTGACACTTGTCATCCTCTAAACCTCCTGCTGATGAATCACCCAGCTCTGAATTGAAAATCTGATTTGCATTATTCCCTCCTGAAAGCACCTATCCTATGCTCAAACAAACTATGAATCACCGGATTGAACAAAATAGATATTTCAAAATATCTTCCTTGCCCCCCTTATTCGTTCAACTATAGATAACTCAAAACCAACATGACCTGCATCAAATTTGACCTCAAAAATAGATTCCTTGTTTTCTCACCTTTCCGACAGTATATAACACTTGCTATCTGGGCGAAAAATAAAGCCCCCAGCTATTAATTTAGCTCTCGCATGCTCTGTAATTCTGAATGTTTGAATTTATTCACTATAGTTAAAACTATAGGAATTAATCATTTTAAATTTGATTTTTTCAAATCTGGATGTGCACGGAAAGAACATAATAAAATATTCTACAAATATTTTATTTCTCCAACCAAGCGCCACGTGTCACAATGCTATTGAGTGCATAGGCTTGACTTGATTTGGTGAACTAGTGACTACAATCTCCAATTCACTAAATGTCTTACCTTAACCACTGGGAATTTGGAGGATAGGCGACTAAGTAGTTCTCTAAGTCGCTAGATGTTTTACCTTGACCGCCAACTATTCAGCAAACACACGACTGCAGCATATTCTCCAATTCACCAGATATTTTCTTCTGCCGACTAACCATTTAGCGAACTCATGAGAACCCACCATGTGTCACCTTGTTGCATGATCACATGGGCCAGAAGTGGCCCATGCGATCATGCAACCACCATTTTGTCCCATATGGCATTCTACTTTGAACCTTGGCGAAAAACCCTTAACTCCGCAATGGGGATATCCAAACTATTGTCGCATGATCGGATGGGCTAGAAATGGCCCATGCAATCATATGATCATTGTCGGATGGTCACAAAAATCCTGAGGTCAAAGTCCCTTCACTCAGTTTCCATCCAAAATATTGGGGCCCACAGCGCACTGCAGTCTTCTAGCAAGGTGAACCCGCCAAGAGCCTACGTGGTGCTTTGTTTACATTAATTGGGAGTGTTGTTGGTTATGAACATTACAAATTTCATATCCTAAACGAATGTGGGATATACTTGTTATAGAGGAAAAACAAAGAACACACCCTCCTACTGCTCGCGGGCCTCCATTCTCCCACACTCATGCAAGTCACCCTAGCTTTGATATGTATAGACATCTATTTGGAGCGCACCCATCAAACACCCCTTTGCAGTTTGCATGAAGTCTTCAACATTATGTGAGATCTTATCCTCACATGTAGCCTCCTCACTACCTTGTCGCATGATTGCAAGATAGTATTGCTGGTCTTGCAATCATGCGACCAGCCTTCTCACCACCGCATCTGGCTGCCACGTGTCAGCCTGTCGCATGTTTGCAAGGGCTGAAGTTGGCCCTTGTGATCATGCGACCACTTGACACATGGCCATCTTTGAAACCTTCTCTCTACTCTACAAAATTTCTTTCCTGGGCACAGGCACAAAAACCAAGGCGAGTGGCCGGAGGTCACATGGGCAGAGCCTTCGCTACTTCAACTTACTTTCACTGGGTGTCGATTTGATTATATCCATCAAATTCTCCCCATTCTGGATGAATGTGGGATATATAGTTTGACCATTTTTAAAACCTCCTTTGCATTTTTGGTCTAAAAATGGGGCCCACCAATAGGTCGTAGCTACGCAGATAGGAAACGCCGATAAAGAGGAAAAAATGTGAGGTCGAAAACACATAGGGTTTTTAGTGAGAGATCAAAAACATCGAGGGTTTTCGACATTGACACAAAGGTAAACAAAGGATGTGAAAACATTGAGGGTTTTCAATGCAGACCAAAAGTAGCAGGGAGACCGAAAACATCATGGGAAGCCATAAACATTGTGGGTTTTCGACACTTAGGCAAATTCTGAGATTATTCCTTCCAGACCTTAAAACTTGAATATCTCCTTGGGTTTTGTGATTTAGGAGATGCGATCTAAACTGGAGTAAGGTGACAACATGAAGAACATAGGGCTAAGAGTGCACACCATGAAACATTATGGATTTTCTTCGCACATTAAAACAAGCTTGCAGCAGGGCGGGACAACTTCAAAATTAGCAGGGAAGAGGCCATTTTCATAGGATTTTGCTATGACTGGAAAATGACACAACATTGTTGTTGACATAGTGATGAAATTTCTATCATCAATGTCAATGGGGGAGAAGTGTACATGAAAAACCACTTGTACCATCTATTGGAGAGAACTGGATAGGATAACGAAGCAAGATTCAAAATGTTTTTCAGAGCAGTAGTATTGGATTTTTGGAACATTGGATGTTTTTCATCTATGTTGCCATCAATGCCAATAGGGGAAATTGTTAGGAATAAATGCTAGATGTTGGCAATCATTCTGTAGCAGTTTTTGTTGCATTCATGACTATGATTGTCATTGATGTCAACACAGTGATCTTCTAGAGACTAGCAGAGAAGCATATAGTGTTTTGATTAGCACACATGGGATATTGTAGTTGGAGTTATGCAATGTTGAGGTTATATTCTTTGATATGTTATTTTTCTATGGTTAAGAGTGCAGATAGAAATTCATTTATTCATAGAAGTTATGAGCATTTTGGTGGAAGCAGTATTCAGGCAGTGTTCCTAACTAGTGGTTTGTAGTTAAAAGGAAGGTTGAGACACATTAATAGTGATGTGGCTCATAGTGCAAACTGTGAGGTCACACAAGTGAAGAGTCATTACATCTGGAAGCCAACAGTTTTTTGTAATTTTGATGTAGTGTGTGGAAACTTTTATTTTGTATTTGTGTGCTGACTCATTTGTAATTATTTTAGTATGGTATAAAGGAAGGAAATTTTTCTTTATTGTGGTAGTGGTAGCAATGTGAAAGAAGTTTGAGCATGGTATGGTTGAATGTGAATGTAAGCATGAAGTGAAGAAAAGAGCTAATGAAGTTGTGAAGGTGAAATTGTGAAGGAAGACATGCGAAGTACAAAGATCTAGAATTGAGATCTGGTGTAGTAGTAAGTGTGGTTTGGCATAGTAAGGAGGTAACATATTTCATATTATTCTACTGAATAATATTAAGGTCATTTGGACAGTGTGTTCAAGGATCTTACCCTAAAGTTGTTTGGGCAGTGGGCCCTTCTGTCTTCCATAACTCCTAACAAGGTTAGAATCTTTTAATAGGGATTCAAAATCTCCTAACATGGATTCATATGTACTAAATGTATTTCATAAGACTCCTAACATAGTCCATCCTTTCACAAGGAATATTTATATTATTGTATCTTTTGTGGGCATCATTCCCACTGGGGTTTACTATTTGATCAAGAGGTTCCCCAGTCAACATATCTTATGTTATTGTGTCATTGTGTATGAATATTTTTCTATGGTTGGTAATTACATTACTTACGTGGTTAAATTTTGTTGAGGTTGATAAAGGTTATAATTATCTGATAACTGATTCATCCCCCCCTCTCAGTTATCTTGGTGGATTTTACTTTCTAACAATGATTTGTGAGATCATAGGCCTTGATAATGGAGGATCCCTACCTATGGCTAAGAAAAAATTAAGGAAAAAAGTAGAAACCATGACTCATTCTAAATGGGATAAGAGAGGGATGACCGTTAATGATATATATTTACAAGATGTCATATTGATAGCAGTGTTTCTAGGTTACAAATTATTTCATAGCAACAAATCAAACTCTATATCTGCCAGAGTTATCATGATGGCTTATAGAATGGTTAAGGAAAATAAGTGATATAACCTTTGGGAAGTTTTGGTACAATAGTTTTTGGAAAATTTTAAGGTTATTAAGAAAGACACATCCAAAGCATTTAGGTTTGGATCATTACTATCTCATATGTATATTCATGTCATTCATAACTTTCCTAGCATGCATCCCAGAGCATGGAAAAATGATGTAC
Organism: Chamaecyparis obtusa; assembly: GCA_027943335.1. Lineage (NCBI taxonomy): Eukaryota > Viridiplantae > Streptophyta > Pinopsida > Cupressales > Cupressaceae > Chamaecyparis > Chamaecyparis obtusa. The sequence continues at coordinate 108,310 of BSBK01007612.1, read as the reverse complement.
CTACTGGACTCTAGATTTCAGACAGTTATAGAAGGCAAAAGAAGGACTGGGTAGATGGAGAATTATTTTCTATGACAAAATACTACAAAGGCAGATGAAAGAAAGGTATAGGATACTAGAAGAGATAGTGTAAAAATATGAAGACACTATATGTTTCATGGTTGAAACAAATTGTGTCTACTTTGAGGCAGTTGAGCCTAGAACCAAGTGGTGCTATCCCATGGGTTATGAGGTAAGTTCTAAAGTACTAACCATACAATTAGAGCATGTACTAGTAGAAGAGAAGGACCCTACCCAAGAAAGATGGGGTACCTACATAGAGAAGTATGAGAAAGTAAGAGAAGAGTAGGAAAAGGTAACAAGGAAGAGAAAGGTCAGCAAGATCATTGAGGAAATTACTGTGAAGGTAGGAATCACAAAGAAGTAGTATTTAGACCTAAAAAACCAAATGGAGGCATCTTCAAACATTGCCATAGATGCACCCATTCCATTGAAAATAGAAAAGGTAGTAGTTCCTACTGTTACTATTGTTGACGCAAAAGAAGAAGAAATTCAAGAAATTGTGCCTACCATCATTCCTAGAAGATCTACAAGGACAATCAAACAAGATAGTCCCAAAGAAATAGAGAAGACAGTTGAAAAAGAAGAAGAGAAAAAAGTTCAAAAGCATCCACAAAAATTTTGGAAACTAGACCTTAAATCACTACAAAAGAGAGCATTGAAAGATGGAAACCTGAAGACTATAGATATATACTATGAAAGATATGAACCTAAGGAACAAGTAATCATAGAAGATATCGTCATTGAGTATCTATTATCTTTTAAAAATAATCTATTGGAAATTGAAGGGAGTGTTCCTAAGGAACTATATAGCAAACTGGAGATCAGAAAATAGCTAGCACATTCAGAGGATGAGAATATAAGAAACAAGGAAATTGAAGATATGTTACTGGTTGGATCTATACAGGAAAGAGAAAGAATCATAAAAGCACTAAAAACCTTATTGAGGATAAAGGCCAGACTAGTCAAGATTAAACCTAGGAAATATGATGAGGTGATTGAAGACACCCAAAAGGCATTGGACCAAATTCTAATGTTTGACATGACCAAGAAAGCTTCACCTCCCAAAGTCTCTAAACTAGTATCCTTGGGTTTAGGAGAAAGTTCCAAGGTAGTAGATGAAAGTGCTCAAGTTAGCATGCAACTAGATTTCTTTGTCACTGGTGTTCCTATTAGCCTTGACACTTCACAGGATATAAATGTTCCATTTATGGACAATGTGGACAATGCAATGGAGGTTAAGGATCAGGAACAAATGGAGGAAGGAAAATCATAAGAGAAACAAGAAGAAAAAGAACAAGAGAAGAAACTATAGAAAGAAGAAGAGAAAGAAAGATAGTCAAAATCAGAAAAAGTTAGGTCTGATGGACACACCCCTATTATTAACAAGTATGAACAAACTAGTTAGTTTTGATGTAGATAGCATGGATGAAGATGAACTAATGAGACTTTCATTAATGGCTTTTTCTAAATCCAAGGAGAGATCAGTTTAGAAAGGAGGCAAGAGAGAAAATATAATGGTTAGGGTTGTAGAAATAGTAAACATGCTACACCCCTCACCTGTTATCCTAAAAGAGAAGGATGAGGTTGAGAACTTTAGTATTGTATTGGATAGATTTGATAGTCATTTTGACTCATTGCTTAAAACAATATAGGAGAAGGATGAAAAAGAACTTCATAGAAAATAATTTGAGCAAAGTTCATAAGTCCATTTCATGGGACTTAGGAATTCTAAAGGCTACCACTCTTAAAGCCAAGAGTTCTGGAGCACAAGGTAGGAAACTATATAGCTATTGCATAAATCCCTGCAGACATCTGAATAATGTTGAGGAGGGCATAGCCAAAGATAGGGCTAGAATTGATAGTATAATGGATAACTATGAATCATCTTCATAGACTATGGGAGAGGTAGATAAGGAGACATCCAGGCTACTATATAAAATAGTTGTACTAGAAATGGGGAAAGGGAGAGTTGCAGATAGATTTGGCTTAGTGAGAAGCCTATTAACTCACAAACTCTCAATATTGGAAACTCATCTCTCTGAGATGATAAAGGTTGAAAGCTCAATGTTAGTACCCATTCTTAATGAGCTTAAGGTAGTAGAGACATTGTCATATGCACTGAATGGATTAATCCATATCAGTGAACCATTGATAAGTTCATGGAATGAAGAAGTTAAGACCTTGGAAATCTCCTTCCAAGATGTCTTAAATCTAGTGAGTAAGCACTAAACCTTTTGTTCTTAAGTTTTACTATTTTGGGTATACCTTTTCCATTGATGAAAAAGGGAGAGGAAGAAAGAAAAAAGAAAAATGAATGAGGAAGAGAAAGAGATATGTAGAGCTGTATGAAGAAAAAGAAAATTTGTAACACTTAGTAATTTTTCAAGTGTTTCCATCAATCCCAAAGGGAGAGATTGTTGGTACGTGATGTTTTGGAGTACTGGGAATCATTCAAGGGTTTTCATTTATGGAAACACTTATGTTAGAATGATCTCATGTTAAGGAGATTGCCACCAGAGTCTCAGTCATAAAAATGACTAAGTACATAATCAGGTTGATAGGGTACAGTGGCACAGTTTTGGTCAGCAATGAAGATATATGAGTTATTATGGCTTGCAAAGTTAACTGAAGGTATTTTGAGATGTGTGTATACTTTAGTTAAGAGCGCATAAGTTTTGGTTACCATATCTATGAGATACAGTGATTGTAAGGTATGAGAAGATAGTAAAACAATGTAACAGGGTACATGAACAGTTGTGAAGATTAAGGAAAGCATAATGGATATGGTAACATACTAAGATAAGTAAATAAAGTATATTGTTGACTCTTTGGTAATATAAGAGTGTCATGCCCAAAATAAACAACCAAAAATGTAACAATTTTTTTTTGAAGGGTGAAATGTAACATCATATGTCATTGTCATGTACTCCAATTTACTTAGCCAAGGTTCATCACGGATGCTCCTATGCTGAAAACGGTCAGGAAACTACTTGCAATGACAATAACATTAAGTAGATCTATCAAGGAGATCTATCTCAACTAAGCCCTCATCTAGCAATGTTGAAGGTCTAGTTTCTTAATGACCCTAAAAAGAATTGGCTATCATCTTGTTAAGAAGTTCCAATATTAGTTGTGAAGGAACATATACCTGATAATGCTACTAAATTAATAATTCAATTTCATTCCTAGCTAGGTCAGAACATTATCACCACTAACTATTAGTCCATTACATTGATTACCAAAATTGGGACTCATTGGCTAAGGATTATACTTATCCTCTAATTAACTAAGTTCCTAATGCTTGCTAAGTCTAGTCTGGCTTACACTAATTGTCTAATGAACAAAATAAAACATTAACTTAATATATTGATACATTAAAAGTTAAATCCATTTACACCAAAAATTCTATAACCAATAGCAAGTTATAATTTAAATACACCTAATTAACTATACAATAGCCTTACTCAAACTAGAACATTTAAATAAAATAAACTATTAATTTAACAAGTGATTTAATGCTAGATAAACCTAAACACATTATCCATATAAAACTAATGATTAAAAATTAAGTTTATTAACAATGTACTAAAATCTCAAAATGAAACTAATAGTAATTAAGTGAGATTAGCAACTAATATTAACAAGTCCAATGAAATGAACAATTAAAGCAGCTAGTTGATTTATCTAAACATGTTAGCAAAACCCATTAGTTAATAGCTAATTTTATTAAAGAATAAAATGTCTTAACCACTGAAATAATAATAAACATAAAAGTCAAATTTCAAAAAAATAACCTAAGCTAGACACTTCTATCCTACTAAGCTACTAATCAATCCTTCTAACATCCACCTATCCCATCCCCACTTTCCCAAATGCATGTCATTTTTGCAGGGTAAGGCGGTAGTTGACTTGCCAAAAGGACAAGAGATAAGTTCATGATGGAATAGCAGCAAGGTATGCATGGGTAGAAGGAAGATATGGCACATGTTTTGGAGATGGTGGTAAGTCCAAATCATAATGCTCTGACAAGGTGATCCAATCACAAGCAAGCAACATAATTACATAAAACATCAAGGCAAACTCATATTAAAGTTGCCTTCCCACTTGCAATCCCAAAGACCTGCGTAGGTGTAAAGATAGATTTATTTTATGTTTAAAAATGGATTGCAAAAAAAGGGGTAGCATAAGCAAGAACAAAATCTAGGTGTGGGTCCCACTGGGTTGCATTGGATGAAGTAAGTCTTTATGGCTTGTTTAATAAAACTTATTTTAATAGGGATTGGCTGTTATTAGTATAGGTTTATATAGGAGTTAGGCTCATGTTAATATTAATTCTAATTAGCTACACAATGGAGTTTTAAGAGAGAATATTCTTTGTGGTATGGGAATAAAGTTATTCCCATACAAATTCCAGAGAGTATTTCTCTCTTAAAATTTTTGGGAATGTCATTTCTATTATATGACTCAAGCTTTAACATATTGATCAATTTATTTTATTTACTAGCCATAGGAGAGATATTAGATTGAAATTGATAGTCCATTTTAAGCATTGCATTGAGAAGGTAATGAATAAAGTTTTAGATATAAATGGTCTTATCACTAGTGTTTTATCTTATCAATTATTCCATGGCTAAATCATTTGGAAGAAATAAGAGATGGAAAAGTTTCTTTCATCCAAGTATAGTCCTATTAAGTATGAGTTTGGTCTACAATGATAGATTGTAATGAGCTTACAACTATAAATCTAGATATTAAGAGATCCTTGGTTAACCATTTCAATGAAATTTTACTTGCTAATAACTGATTTCATTTCTTTTCTTTCCAACTTTAAACAACATTTTAAAAGAAGCATAACTTCACTATCTCAAGAGGTAGATTCAAATAGATATGAAAGAGGAGAGTCATCATTTTCATAATAGTTATCTCTTCAAATACAATATCTTTCCCTTATGTTGGAGAAGAAATCACAATTACAACAAGATATTACAAATTGGAGATAGTACTCAATGAGAGCTCAATAGTAATAGCAACTTCTCTTCATCACAAATCATTTACCACTTCACAATGGACCAAAGAATGGAAATAACTTTACAAATTGAAACAAGAGGAGGATCTTCTTCAAGATCAACAATACAACAACATATGAAGTTTTAATACAAGCACATCCAAGAAAGGACTTCTTCAAACTTCTTCTACATGGGTCTTTGACTTCAATACCTGCAATAAAAAGGGAGAGAGCCATGGGTGCTCACCACCCAACCTAGGTCTCTTATGAGACCACCCCCGAGCTTGGAGAACCAAGGCTAAACAGGTATGCAACAAGATCAACAAGATGCTCACAAAACAAGTCACACAAACATACATACAACAAGTTACTCCCTCCCAAGGCTACACAAATGGGTCTTACAAGCTCATTGAGAGGGTGGAGGTGGGATTTTCCAAGGGGAGAATTCCATTACATACAAATTTCTCACCATGAGTATTCATTCCTCTTCAAGGCTACATATCAAAGAACTTCATACACATACTTTGCTTAACATCCTCTTCAAAATACAAGAATACAATGGCTTCCATGGTGCCCATACACCATGGACTTATCCCTCTTCTCCAAGAGAAGAGACTCTCACCTCATGGAGAGCCCAACTAACCCCTCCACCCATAGGCCACTTCTTCCCTTTCCAAAGGGTGAGTAATGCCTTACACCCATAAACAAGAACTCCCTCAATCAAGCAAAAAGAACAAGATCAAACCATGAAATCAAACCCAAAATCCCTCCCTTACAACACATTGTGACAACAAGAACCAAGATTCATATGCATGAGAGAGAAAAATACAAGCTAATCTAATGAACAAGTAGAAAGGCTTCCATGAGAAGAGTAACCAACCTCCACAAGTGTGATGGAAATGGAAATTTGAGAAGAGCTTATCCACTTATCCTTCCTCAATCCAAACCCTAATGTCTCCAAATGTAGAGAGTGGGTGAACACCCACTAAATCTCCTAAGGGCCTCTAAAAAGGCCTCCAAATTTCTACCCACCCACCATCCATAAATTCAAACTTGACTCTATGACCTTGTTATCTTTCCTTGTCCACCCATGATAAATGCATGATTGAAAGAAAGGGTGGAGTTGGGTAAAGATTATGACTTCTCAAATTTCGAAGTCAAGGGTAAATGGGTCATAAAATAGGTTACCAAGGTCACTAGGGAATTATAGACATTCTCAAAACCTTCCTAACCCATAACCCTATCTGTTAGGTACTTAAATTATGTCAAAAATGACCCTTAGAACCCCTTACTGGCCTCTAGAAGTGACTAGAACAAGGATGAATTAAAACAAGAACATAACAAGTGTCAAGTGACACTAACCATTACACATTACATACCCAAGGTCATGTCCTCGATGAAAACAAGAAATTAACTAATAACACACATGTAAAAATCCACATTAACAATGAGTTCACATTACAATGAGGCTTTTTTAATCCCATACCGGATTAAGCCTTGGCTTACTCAGTTCACACATGTTTAACCTTGGTTCTCTGATTAATTCCATGGTTCTCTTACCTGCACATTACACATCGAGCATCAGTAGTTCAAGATGATAACATTACATGAAATATACATATTCAATTCACAATTTAGCAACATAATCAATGTGCATAATTCAATTCTAATTACTATATGTAGAATCCAAATTTTCCATACAAAGTTCTTAAGCATCACAATTATATAATCATCATGACATGTCACCTATGGAGAAATCAAATTTAAACATGATCTAATATTCCCATCAAAATCACACTACTAAATATGCATAATCAAAATCTCAACATACTCTAAATTCTAATGCACATCATAAGGTGATCCACATGGCATAATAATCATCATCAAAATATAGTATCTTGAGTCTCTATCAGAATAGATCAACAAGTGTATCAATGTATCAAAATGTGAATAAGAAAAGATGCTATGATAGGTCGGGGTGAGGCCTCACAAAGAGCATCGACTCCATGTATATCATTTGCATAATTTTCTATTATGTTTTGTATGACAATTATGAGGCCGACTGGAAGGCTAATTCTGTATAAGAATAAATTGGTTTTGTGAAAGTGATGTATGGAATAATTTATGATGATGGAGTAAGTTTGCAAATATAAGAGCAGAGATTAGATGCAAGATCAAAAATAGGCCAAGCTACAATTGGAACTATCTAAGAAAGATAAGTGCTTGTAGTGTTCCCCCTTTTGAGAACTATTTTTGGAATAGTAGTGATTGTAAGAGTAGTTTTCTCACCACCTTTAACTAGGTGTTTTGTATACCCATAATAGGGTTTTGTATTCCTCTAATAAGGAAATGTACCATGTAACAATCAGCTCCTAACAAGGCTAGATCTCCTAATAGGGATACTATATTTTAGTACATATTTGTGGGTACCATCCCCACCGGGGTTTTCCTTTTGGCCAGGGTTTCCTTGAGATCAAAACATGGTGTCATGAGTAATGTGTTATGCTTATATATTCTTTTCATTTCTGCATTACTTTGGATTGTTTATAATTGTTTGAATTTGAAATCAAAGTTCTGTAATACTAATTCACCCCCCCTCTTAGTATTACTTAATCCTAATAGAGATTGTTAGAGAAATGGTTAGCACTCTACTTAGGATTCATGATATGGCCTAACCATCTCCTATGTCTTCTACAAGTCTAGTGGTTATATTGGGCATTAATAGGTCAATGTTTTGGTGTAACAACAACCACTACTTATAACAAGTTTTTCATTTCTCTTCACCTCATCACTTGACCTTTTCTAAAGAAGATGATAAATTTATTAGTCACCCTCACAATTGACCTCTCCATATTAAAGTCCTCATACATAAGCATAGGTTCAAATGCATTTTGATAGATGAAGGCATGGTTCTGAATATATACACATTCAATTTAGTGAAATCCCTTGGTTTCTTAGAGAATTCCATTGATCCTAGGAAAAAAATAACAATCAAGGCATATAGTGAAGTGGAATGTTCTTCCAAATACATGGTGGTCTTTCCCATATAGGTCAGTCTTGTGATGTGGGATGTTATTTTTCAAGTCCTAGATCTCCTACTCACTTAGAATATAGTTATGGGTCACCCATGGATCCACAAAATGTAGGTGGTACCATCAACATATCATCAATGCATTAAATTCCCTCACAACAAAATTGAGGTTACTATTCTTACAGACTCAACATATCCTATTAATAATTTGAAACAGACCGAAAGCATGCTTCCACACAATAATGAAGCCCTGAGAAACTAAGAAATTGATATTTATAGAGAAGCAACACTGGATTCCTTTCAGAAGAAGCTAAGTATAAAGGAAGTGGAATGGGAGATTAATGACTAGATGCTTAATGTTCTATGGTAAAATTTCCCATCTCACCTATATCCTATGGGAAACCATCTTCATCATTCTGATCCACTAGAACCTCTTCTTTAAATATTCATGAAGGAACTGGCATGGTCAAAGAAAATGTCCCTCTTGAACAAGAAAATGAGGAGAAAGCTATTTTACAATAGCTACACAAAGGTGAATAAGTTGAACAAGAGGTGAAATACATTGAGATTTGTCTAGAGAAATATGGTGTAGGCTAGAACAACTCATGAAAAAATGGGATATGATGAGAAAATTACCCTTGGAAAAGGTATATGCATTCTTGAACCCCTACATGTTGAATTTCATAATCCATGAGACAAACCTAGGTTAGGATATTATGAACAAAGGTTTTCACCATCATCTACAAGTGGTCCTATGTTTGATAGAATTGGAGAATCTAATGATGAGGGTGAATATTTTTTTCTGATAACTTATGAAAGGTTATTACACTTACCTACTAAGAAACCTACTAAAAAAAGAAGGGAACTAATCAGTGAGCGTAAGTTGGTCACTTCGCTAGTAGCTAGAATAACCATGGACACTCTACCAAGGAGAGACACCCTAATTAGGGGAAACTTATTATAATTGCACAAATCCTCAATTTTACTTGATTCATTGGCTCGTTTAGAGAATCTAGACAACCTAGATTACCATGCTTATCTATACTAGACTATGGAGACTACTCCCAATCTTTGAATACTTAGACAACCAAATTGGAAGTTGATACTCAAGATAGCCAATTTGACATGGTGGATCTCAATCTATATGAAATTTAGAGGCAAGCTACATATCAATAGATCCACAATGATGGACATTCTTTGACCATAGCTCAGTACTTGGGATGATTTTCCATTAGTCAAGCTTATTCCCATGAGTACAAATGGGACCATTTGTTTGATGATACAATTTTCATAGAGGTGGATGTAATACATAAATATGCTCATACTTCCACTTTCAAGGTTGGTAAAAGTTCTAATACACAATATAATTCAGAGACCAATCACCACCATCCAACTATTAAACCTATTGTAGTTCCTCCTATTTAATATGTCTCTAAAGAATAGGATTCTCCTCTAGATATTCCTCATATAGTTCTTCCTCCTTATAATATCAACTGAAACTTTGGTTCATGCTCCATGATTATGATGATTCCTTTACAAAGATTCCTACACCAAAGAGAAGAAGCAAAGCCAGATCTTGATCATCACTTTAGGCCTAGATCGATAGGTTTACATAATACCCCTCATAACTCCTCAAGCAATCCTGGAAAAAATTGTGCTAAAAAAAACTCTAGGGAAGATAACTTTTTGAAATTATCTTTAGCAGCCATGAATGGTGATGATGATAATGATGTCCTTTATCTTGATCCCATTGGTTCATTACTCATCCATCCTTAGCTAATTGACTGGAATACCTCTGAGACTATAAACTTGTTTCCCTTTACTAATGATCATACCCTATCATGTTAGCTTAATGCTATTGAGCCTTTCCCTTCTTCCACCAATGAAATATGCACCAATGTGTTAGTGGAAGATATCAAGTATCTTAGTCACAAAAGAAAAAATAAAAAGAACAAATGATATGATGGTGAAAACAACTTTGTGGTAGTATTAGATCCAAAAGTAATAAAAATAAATGATGTATCCAATGGTGTAAACCTCTCTAAGGTTAAAATGGATTAGATACTTGATATTCTCCCTAAAAATTTACTATAATGATCATTAGTGCTTATAGAACCTACATAATAGATGAGCTTGGGTATAGAAAAAAAATCACAAATCATACATCTTTCACAATTTTTTTCTGAAGAGGAGAAGAAGAAACACATCCATTTCTTTGCAACAAATAAGATCAAATTCACATGGTCCTATTCTAATATGCTAGGCTTAGACACAAATATCATAATGCACCATTTATCTATTGTGCTAGGCATAAAATTAGTGAAACAAAAGCCAATAAAAAGGCATCCTCATATCACATTAATGGTTAAGGAAAAACTCAAGAAACTACTCAAGGCTACATTTATACAAGAAATAGACTATGCTAATTGGATCTCCAACATTATGCCTATCTCAAAAGATGATAAGTACATACACATATGTATAGATTTCAAAGATCTGAGAAAAGCTCATCCTAAAGATGAATTTATGATGCAGGGGCATCCAAGATTAAGGCAAGGACATTCTGTGTCCTCGGTAAACTAAATGGAGTGTTTGTGTTTTGGTTGGTTTTACTTAGTTGCACCCTTGACTGATGGTCTTGGTCATGGAAGGAAGATCGGTCACTGAAGGAACTTGGTAGTATTTGGCACTTAGTGAAATTGTTACTCGGTGATGCCCGTGGTGCTTGGTTGATACTGGTGCTCGGTGATGCCTAGCGTGCTCGGTAATTTTACTACTGCTCGATAGTTCTAACTTACCGACTGGAGTTCTGTGTGATTTGTTGAGATGACTTGGTGAATTAATTATTGGTAGCCATTGTCTTGGGCCAACATGCATAATTAAATGTTTGTATACATTTGTAAGTTGACTTGTATGGCATTTAATTATTGTTTTGGGGAGTGAATGGTTTCATCTAGCCGACTTGTGGCTGATGATTAGTATTTAAGGAGGGCTGGGTAGATGTTTAGAGACAAAGAGATTGGGGGACATATTTGAGAGATCAGAACTTGGAGACTTAGTAGATCTAGAATTTAGATGTGAAGCTTGAGAGAAAAGTTGTGGAAAAGTTCTTGATGTTCTTGTAGATCATATTGTAATCTGATAGTCCTTTATAGCAGAGCTAGGGGTTTTCACACTTGGAGACAAGGAGATTTCTTGGAGGCTTGCGAGCTTGAGTTTAGATCTACCTTGGGTTTTCCATCAGCTTCTGATTATCTTTAGAGCTAAACTAGTTGAGATTGTATTGGATCTGGTTGTGGATCTTGCAGAATTATTTCATTTTGTAATTGGCTGTAACCCGGAAGGCCTTATAGTTGGGCATGTTAATGTGAATTGATTGAAACATTTTTGGTGTTGTCTATTTTGTTGAGTATTTCGCTATGTAGTTTTGTTGGCTACAAGGTTTGGATTGTCCTTCATTGGATCCACCATCCTTGACTGCATAAGGTGGTATCAGAGTGAGTGTTGATCTTGTTGAAGTAGAAGGTTGACCTAGCAAGGATGATCTTGCAAAGTTGATCTTGTTAGAGTAGATATTGTGCACAATTTGGACTACAGATCCAAAGCACTAAACTTGTGAAAATGTGCCCTAGTTGTTTACAAGGTTGCAAGTTGAGATCTGACTTGTTGCAACTTGGAAATTGTCACAAGGTGGTTTGTGAGGTTTTTTTGCAGAGGATTTCTCTTTTCTTTAAGGATTCCTCTGAGAAGATTGGACCCTAGAGTTATTTCTAATCTTTGTGATACTGTTGAATCCTAGATCATAGAGAAGGTGAAATCCAATTTTAGATCTGAGTTAGAATTGATGAAAAATGATATGGTCATCGAGATCATGAGAGCTATTGTTGGTATACCTCAGAATGTTGGTACTGAGGATGGATATGAAGAAGCTGCTGAAGAATTTGAAATTGCTAGATCTAGTGGTGATGACCGGAGGAATAGATTTGGTGAAGACAAAACTTCTCGGTTGCCTAGATCTACTACTTAGTTTAGTAATTACCAAATGGAAGTTTCTACTTTCTTTGGTACTTTGAAGCCTGACAATCTGATTGATTGGATTGGTGAACTTGAAGATTTCTTTGAGCTGGAAGAAATTGAAGATCCTATTTAGGTGAGATTAGCACAGACAAATTTGAAAGGACATGCTTCTCTTTGGTGGAAATAACTATAAAGAAACTGAGAGGATGAAGGTGAAACAAAGATCAATCAGTGGAGATTGACAGTGACTAAATTGAAAGCTAAGTTCATACCGACTGACTATGAACTTGACTTGTTTAGGAAGTTCTAGAATCTAAAGTAGAAGGATTTATCTATTAAAGATTATACCAAGGAGTTCTACAAAGTTACTATTTGGTTTGGACACCAAGAGCTCAACAAGGAAAAGGTAGCTCGGTATGTGAATGGTTTGAGATTCAATATTCAGAATGAGATTGGTATGCTAAAGATTGATTTTGTTGAAGAAGCTTATCAATATGCTCTGAAGGCACAAGATAAGTTGAAGAGGAAATATCCTAATAAATCCTAAGGGAAATAAAAGATTCATCACTAGGTGAAGGAGAAACTAACTGACGTAGAAGATGAACAGAAACCTGTGGAGCCAAATAAGAAGATAGGTAGAGTTATCTTTAAGGGTATTTGCTATAATTATTGGAGAGGAAGGACACTATTCTTTTGAGTGTACATAGAAGAAGGTTGACCAACAAACTATTATGATGAATGAGAACATTCAAAATGAACCCGAATGAGAGAACTTGCTTCTTCAACAAACATTGTTCGGTACAAAGGATGAACCTTGTCAGAGGATTAACTTGTTTAGGACCTGATGCAAGACTAAAGGTAAACTCTATGATGTTATTGTTGATAGTGGTAGCAATGATAACCTTGTTGTTGAGGACCTAGTTCAAAAATTGGTTTGAGTAGAATGAAACATCCTTGTCCTTATAGGCTTGGCTAGTTGCAAGATGTTCATGCTTTGGAAGTTAGAGAACAATGTTTCATTGATGTTTAGATTGGCCAGTACAAGGATCTTGTGCTTTGTGACATTGTGAAGATGAATAGTTGTGATATATTGCTCGATAGACTTTGGAAATATGATTGTAGAGCTATTTATGTCCGTGTCTAAAATGTTATTACTATTGAGAAGAATAACAAGAAGTTTTCACTGATGCATTTGATGGATACAACCCTTGGTAGGAGAAGCCTGAGTATTGGTAGCCGAGCTGATATTGTGGACCCTGAAAAAATGAATGATCAGTATGGAGAACTGACCTGTACATTGTCAAGAAAAGACTTGAAGAGACAGAGGAAGATGAAGTGGAAGACTTTGCAAATAGAAAAGGTGGAGGACTTGTATGTGAGGAACCAATTTAGGATTTATGTGTTGAATCCTAAAAGATGTTGTTCTCATATATGAACATCTTTTGGAACCTAGGGTGTCTGATATAGGGGCATCCAAGGTTAAGGTAGGGACATTCTATGTCCTTGGTAAACCACATTGAGTGTTTGTGTTTTGGCTAGTTTTACTTGGTTGCAGCCTTGACCAATGGTCTCATTCATGGAAGGAAGCTCAGTCACTGAAGGAACTTAGTAGTCTTTGGTGCTCGGTGAAATTGTTACTCGATCATGCCTATGGTACTCGGTCGATACTGGTGCTCGGCGATGCCTAGCATGCTCAATAATTTTACTGTTGCTTGGTAGTTTTGACTTACCGATTGGAGTTCTGTGTGATTTATTGAGGTGACTTGGTGAATTAATTGTTGGTAGCCATTGTCTTGGGCTGACATGTAGAACTAAATGCTTGTATACATTTGTAAGCTGACTTGTATGGCATTTAATTATTGTTTTGGGGACTGGAGGGTTTCATCTAGCTGACTTGTGGGTGATGATTAGTATTTAAGGAGGGCTTGGGTAGATGTTTAGAGATAGAGAGATTGGGGGATAGATTTGAGAGATCATAACTTGGAGACTTAGCAGATCTGGAATTTAGATGCGAAGCTTGAAAGCCAAGTTGTGGAAAAGTTCTTGATGTTCTTGCAGATCAGATTGTAATTTGATAGTCCTTTGTAGCAGAGATAGGGGTTTTCACACTTGGAGACAAGGATATTTCTTGGAGGCTTGCGAGCTCAAGTTTAGATCTACCTTGGGGTTTCCATCAGCTTCAGATTGTCTTCAGAGCTGAACTAGCTGAGATTATTTTGGATCTGGTTGTGGATCCTGCAGAATTATTTCATTTTGTAATTGGCCCTAACCCAAAAGGCCTTACAGTCGGGAATGTTAATGCAAATTGATTGAAACATTTGTGGTGTTGTCTATTTTGTTGAGTATTCCACTATGTAGTTTTGTTAGATGCAAGGTTTGGACTATCCTTCATTGGATCCACCATCCTTGACTGCATAAATTTCCACTACAAAACATAAACATGATTGCTGACCTTACTATTGGATTAAAAATGTATTCATTAATGGATGGATTCTTGAGATATAATAGAACCTGTATTGCACCTAAGGACTGGTAAAATATAGCATTTACTTGTGCATGGGGAACTTTCTCTTAGAATTTCATGCCCTTCAGCTAAAAAAATATTGGTGAGACATATCAACATACAATGACACCATCTTTCAAGATACAATGGACAAGAACAAGGAAGAATATGTGGATGACACATTAGCAAAATCTTCTACTAGATATATGTACTTCATTGATTTGGATAAGATCTTCATAGGAATGGAACAATTGAAGTTAAGGTTCAATCCAAAGAAGTGTACTTTTTAGGTCACCTATGGAAAGCTTCTTAGATACATAATCTCAACACAAGGAATTGAGGTAGATCCATCCAAGGTCAAAGAAATAATGAAGATGGAACCCCTATGTAGTATCATTCAAATTAAGATGTTTCAAGGAAAGCTACAATCCATAAGAAAATTCATCTCACAACTAGATTATAAGGAACAACCCTTCACTAAGATTTTTCATAACAGTGTGACTTTCAAATAGAATGAGGATTGTGACAAGAACTTTCAATAGAATAAAGAGTACCAATTGAATCCTCTTATGCTAGTTTCTCCCATTCTTGGAAAATTTTTGTTTCTCTACATATTAGCTACCACTTCTTCCTTAGGTTTATTTCTTACACAACATGATGATGAAGGAAGAGAATGAGAAATTTATTATATCAGTAGAAATATAGTATCTTATGAGCTAAAATACACAATGGTTGAAAATCTTATCTGGTAGTAGTGTTTTCTTCTTAAAAGTTTAGACACTATATGTTGGCTTATCCTACTATAATAGGGGATAAAAGTATGTATATCTTTACCCCCATTCAAAATATTGTTGTATCTATGTAAGGGGAATATAGGACCTATCCCTAATCCAAATTCAAAAAAGAGAGATCCCAATTGATTAATCACAAAGAAGTGATCAATGCACAAATGAATCAAACAATGGAGAATATGAAGAAAGGAGGAAATCCTATAATTCACTATAGAAACTATGTGCTTGAAATATTAAATGAATAGAAGACAAATACTAACCTCAAAATAGGGAAAATTTGGAAAATGCCATTTTTTGATGTTTGTGCATAGTTTTAGGGAATTCTGCAACTTGCTCCAAATTGGAAATACTGAGACAGAGAAAACCCAAAAAAATTTTGTCTTTCTGAGGGCAGGTCAACTTTGACCTAAATATAAGGGCACAATCTTACCATGGGGCACAATCTTACCCCTCACTGAAGGTTGACCTTGACCTGAAACAACTCTGACAAAAATTTTGTTCATGGATCTTGGAAGTTCACCAAAAAGGGTATCCAAATCTGAACTACAATTTGTTGTCATGTACCTGTACCTACAAGAAAAATGGTTTTTGTTGTTTGGATGGGGGGTTTGCCTTGGTCAAACCCCAATTTGGAATCAACCTTTAAATGTAATTGAAATTACAATATATAAACAAAGTAAATGGAAATATTCACCTTTCTTATGTTGAAGTCCTTGTGGAGGATTTGAATCCTTGAATCCACAAGTAGGGAGGCTCCAAATGAATGTAGAATAGTATGTAGGATGTCTCAAATCAATGGCATTAAATCTTCAACACCAAGCTTGAATAGATCTTGGATTAGGAAGAGGCTTGGATAAATGTGGATGGAGAAATCTTCAACAAGAGGGCTCCATAGAGCTTGAATGCTTCAATGGCTAACAATGGATCTCCTTGATGAATTGGATCTTGAATGCTTGAAAGTGGATGAATTCTTTCTTTCTTGAGGATGAATGAATGCTTGAATTCTTTCCTTCTACTTCTTTCTTGATTGCACTTGAGAGATTGATCATGAAAGGTGTATTGAATTACTTGATTATGGATGAATGCTTGCTTTCTTGAGGATGAATGAATGCTTGAATGCTTTCCTTCTCCTTCTTGCTTGATTTCACTTGAGAGCTTGATCATGAAATGTGGATTGAATTTCTTGATTCTGGATGTGAAAATGAGAGAGGAAGGCTTCCTTTTATAGTGATCTAGGGCACAAACTTCTAGAGAGGATGACATTGGAGAATTAAATCCAAATCAATCTTAACCCCTAGAAATGGACCTAGATTAAATTCAATTTAAGAGTTTCCCATTTTTAAATTTGGAACAACTGACCCGAAAGTAGGAAAATAAAACTTTCTAAAGCCCCATATCTTGAAACCTCTGAAACATGAAATTTTGACCTAGGGTTAGGGTCAAGGTCGACTCTGACCTAGGTCAGGGTTGAGGTCAACTCTAACCTAGGTCAGGGTCGAGGTTGACTCTGCTCTAGGTCAAGGTCAAGGTCAACCTTGACCTAGGAGGTCAACCTTGACCTTGAGATGGCAGTTTTCAAATTCTAAGATCCAGGTACCAGAAAAAAGTTGGAAATAGGTGGAGAGAGAAGTAGAATAGGGGAAAAAGCCAGATCCATGCAAAGACCTATTCAAGGTGCTTAACATGACCCCATATCACTTACTTAGAGGGATAAATTCTCTTATCATGGAAGTTCTTCCATTTTAAGATGATACATTAAGCCCCCACTTTAGAAAGAGCATGGACTCGATGCAAATTCTTGGTAAAGGAGATCATAATGAAAAGATAATCTTATTGAAATCAAAGGGACAAAGAAATCCTCAAGCCCCTAGGGACTCAAGTCTTCATCAAATCCAAGATTAAAATAAGAGAGACACCAATAGAAAAGAGAGAGAAGAAGGTGTGATCATCTCGCCCAATGAGAACTTATGTCACATTGTGAACCACACAAGGAAATAATGCAAATGGAAAGATGGAATTAAACTGCCTAGTGAATGTGGCTACTCACTAGTCAACCCATCAAAGATTCATCCTCAGGAATATACTATTCCACAAGAGTAAAACCAAAGAGATCCAGTCTTAAGGACACCTTCAACCTTAACAAATCATAATTTTAAACTAGAGGGATCAAGAGATCCTAAATAAAAATCCATGCTTTAAGTATTAGTCACTAATCCAAAAAGGGAGAAAAGTATCTTGAAAAATAATATATGTATATTGAAAAGTGTGTGTGTGCAATAGGTGAGCAGAGCATATGCCCCCACGTTAAAGTCATTGCTAACTCTTTAATAGGAGAAATGGATTTAATAGAAACATAAACAAATCCACTGATTATGTTTCTACTATGAGATGCCCCCAGATGAAGACAAATCAAGGGAAATACCATATAAACATACAAAGAACACATAAGGGATCTACCTTCCATGGGGTCAGTATGATCATAAGATAATATATATATGATGTTATTACAAATGAATAGACATCATTCCACAAACAAAGTAGAACTACAATCACAAAGGAGGAAAGATCACATAAAAGATACGAAGAAGAATATTTTTGGACCATGACATGGAGACCAAAAAGAATCAATGCTACCAAGTCACGAATCCAAGAAGATTACACAAGGAAACATTTATGAACAATAGCCCAGGTAAAAAATAAAATGAAACAACATATGGAAGAATAGAGATACATATAGAGGAATTGTACAATAGTTTTGATTCCTTTATCACCTTGTACCAACAAAGTAATGAGGGTCGTATAAAATAATCTAACAACATTTAGTGAACACATCATGGGAGAAGCACAATACTACAAACAAACACACAAAAAATGCTACCATGAAGGACAAGCCAATCAAGCGTGCCACCTAATCTCCGTATCTTGTTCTATATCATTTAGGGAAGGTGCATAACTCACAAGAGGGACTATATCCAATATAGTAGGAATGATAGCCAGTTCCAAACAAGGATCCTCTTGAGAATCACAATGTTCAATACTAGGTGTAAGTGTTAATTGTGATGAAATCATTTTAAGTAAATCAATGTCAATGTCAATAGTCTCATATTCATCATTAACATCACCTAGAGTATCTTCTTCATCTATATTAATCAAAATAGGATCTAAGATATGAATAGAATCATCATAATCTTGCATTTTAACATCATTATTAGCAACAACTTCTTCTAACACATCATGCATAGGCTTATCAAAAGAAGGTAAAGATTTTTGAAGAATAGAATTATGAGCTTTATCTTGAGCATGATGCTTCTTATGACGTTCATTAGAAGATTGATTACATTTTTATTTACTTTAAATATGTTGAGAACTAGGAGGAGCAATTATAGGATCCTTAACAGGTTCTATAGGAGGATTA
Organism: Chamaecyparis obtusa; assembly: GCA_027943335.1. NCBI lineage: Eukaryota > Viridiplantae > Streptophyta > Pinopsida > Cupressales > Cupressaceae > Chamaecyparis > Chamaecyparis obtusa. The sequence continues at coordinate 89,485 of BSBK01007612.1, read as the reverse complement.
GTAGGTTTTTCAGCAGACTGATTAACAAAACTAGAAGCCATAGTTAAAGGAGGTATGGAAGGTTTAGGCAAAAGACCACAATTAAGATCCATAGGAGGTATGCTCAATTCAAGAATGTTATGATGCTTATAGGATTGATATGAGTGGAAAATATTATCAGGTCCAGGAGGACACGAATTAGGTAATGAAGGCCAAAAGAGGTCAAGGGTAGCACAATCCCTGGGCCTAGAAGGTTGATATAAACTATGATTAGGTACCTTCAATTATTCATCATGAATGAATTTAAGACACTTATGAATAGGTGAAGTAACAACATGCATGGCATTCAACCAAGGCAAACCAAGATTAACTTGAAATTGATCAGAAGTAGGAATAACAACAAAGGTAGTGTTCACAATTTTACTAGAAAGTTCAATTGACAAGTTAATACAACCAAATAATGGATAAAGAAAACCATTACAAGTTTGAATCCACACATCAGATGTATCATAAGAATCATCTTGCAAGATTTTCATAAAGATATTTTCTTTAGTAATAACATTAACTAAGGATGTAGGATCAACAAGACAACCACAACTTGGTATTTGAGAAATCCTAGCATAAATGTAAAGGGGAGCATCAGGAGCTTTAATAGTCTCAGAATCATCAAAGGTAATCAAAATTTCCTGAGGTCTTTTATTATTAGGTTTTTGTTGAGGTTTAGGTTGTGTTTTCAATTTAGGCTTACGTTTTGGTTGAGGCTGAGATTGAACTTGAGGTTGAAGTTGAGGTTGAGGCTGAGGTGGAGATACATATTGAACAACATGCTCCACTTGATTAACAATGTGATTGAGATCATCCATCTTTAAATCATACACAATATCCATAGAAGATGGCTAAGAAATGGTATTAGTATCATGTGTAGGTAAAGGATTTGTATAGATTTGAAGATTTTGATTAGGAGGAGAGACATGTTTTCTCCTACTACCATAAATATTATCAAAAGATAAGGCATTAGAGTCAATTAAGTCTTGAACCTTATGTTTTAAAGAATAACATTTTTCAATATCATGACCATTCTAACGATGATATTGACAAAAATATTTAGGATCAAAAGATTAAGATGCAATTGTAGTAGGTAAAAGAGGTCGAATAGGAGGTAAAGTAATCATATTAGTAGTTAACAACCTATTCAAAATAGAATGTAAAGATTCAAAAAGAGGAGTAAACATATGATTTAATCGAAAAGAAGTGGATGCAGAAGTGGCATTGTGAGATGCAACAACAACTTGATCAGAAACTACATTCGTTTGTTTGTTTATCTTGACATAGTTGTTGAATTTTTTAAATTTGTTTGGATTAGGTGCAACATTACTCTTACCAACTGAAACATGAGCCATTGGAGTGTTGCTCTCAAATTGAGTCACTTTTAATTGATAATGATGAAGTGCTACACAAATTTCTTCAAAATAGGTAAATTCAGTAAGAAGAATCTTATCTCTAATATCCTTTTGCAAATTTGAAATAAACATACGTTGAATATCAATATCATGAATAGGATAGGAAATCTGAGCATGTAAATGCTTAAATCTACCAATAAATTCAGTGAATTTTTCCTTGGATTTGTTTACAATGCATTAAATCAATCAAAGACACTTGCAGACCAATGCTATTTTTAAATTTTTAAATAAAAGAATTCATAAGTTGTGGAAATGATTTGATAGAATAAGGAGGCAAGGCACAATACCATTGTAATGCCTTGTCATGAAAATTTCTAGCAAACAACTTGGTTAAAATCCTATGGTCATGGGCATAATCACTACAAATGATTTGAAATGTTTTAACATGATGAACAAGGTCTCCCTTACCATTATAATTCTCAAGATGAGGCATGTTGACTTGCTCAGGAACGGGAGTACGAATGATGTCTTGGGACAAAGGACTTCCCATGTCACATGTAGGAATGCTAAAATTGTTTTGAGTCAAGAATGCAAGTTTTTGTTGTAAGGATGACATAGTTTGAGCCAAACTGATGATTGTTGAATCTACTGGAGATTTGCCAGCAGGCCAGTACTGACTATATGTTTGTCATTGATGACAACATATGGAAAGTAACATGCATGGAAGTATTATGTAGTAATCTTTCAGTATATGTAGCATGGACATGATATCAACATGATATCATGGGTGCAGAGGTTAACTGTTAGTACAGACAATTATATTGCAGTTGGTGTAAGTAGTGTTCCTAACAGAGTTATAGGCAGTGTTCTGTGTATGGTTTTCTATATAGTTATCATGGAGCCTTGCATTGTTGGATATATGTTGAAGACATGTTAGTGATTTTAAGTTCATGGACACATGGTTTGATGATGAATGCAAGTAAAGTTAAGAAGTCACTATTCGCCAGTAGTAGTTTCATGTGTTTATTCAGTAGAGCCGACATAGATTTTATTGGTTCTGGAGTTGCTCCTATCTTGAGGGTATGTTCCCTTGGATTTAAGCTTGGTGAAGTGTTATTGATGTTTGGTTAAGAGTGCTTGAGTTAATTCAGCTTACAGAGAAAGTTCTAGTTGTTTTAGTAGAGCCAACAGTATGTAGCATGCGTCTACATTTATCTTATTAGACAAGTCTCAGATTATGTTGCGTGCATAAAAGAGCTGACATAATGTTTGTTGGAGTTTGTTATGGTTTCTCTTTTATGATTTTAAGGTGGTTCTAATAGGCTGACTTGATTATATCATTTGGAGAAAAGATATTTATAGGAAGCCATTTGTGACTTCTGAAGTGTGGTTCACAGTTGATTGACCAGAGCAGAGTAGAGTGTGTGAAGTGTTGAGCCATCAAAATAAGGTCTATGTGAAAAAGTAAATTAATTTTTCTATCCATTGGAACTGATCCAAATAATAGGTCAAAGTGGAGTTCACCAAGATCTAGATATAGTGTGTATCTGTTATTCAGAAGGTTGTAGCCTTCACCCATTTGAGCAGTGAGCTCTCGGATAGTGCATCCTCTCCCCTAATAGGGAAAATTGTAAAAGACTCTTAACAGGATCTAACCTTTGACTAGGTCTACTGTACTTAATATATTTTAAAGCTACTCCTAATAGGGTAAATGATCTTCTAACAAGGATTATTATACACTAGTACAGAATATTAGTGGGTATAAAGTCCCACCGGGGTTTTTACCTATTTGGGTTTCCTCATAACCAAAACATTGGTGTTGTGTTCATGTGTTCTTTTATTGTGTTTATGCTTTATGTTTAAGTATACTTAATTGGATAAATAATTGAATCTTGTAGATAACTGATTCACCCCCCCCCCCCCCTCTCTCAGTTATCTCTTGGGACTATTCCTAAAAATTGGTATCAGAGCCAAGTGCCTTAGAGAGAAATTTTAACAACTTGAGGTTGATCAGATGGTGTACTTCAAGAAAGAAAGTCCTAAGTTCGATGGAGAGAATTATCTTGATTGGAAGAACAAGATGGTGACTCATTTGCAGTACATTGCTTTTGAAGTTTTTGATGTGACTATCAAAGTAGCTAAGATACCTACCCTAGAAGACCTTGCACAAGATGATGCTATTGACATGAAAAAGGAATTTTTTCATCATAATGCTATTGCTAAAGAAGCCCTTATCAGTGCCCTATCTGATGGAGAGTTTTCAAAAATAAAAAAGGTGGATACAGCCCACAAAATATGGAAGCACCTAGAAGACATATTTGAAGGAGACAAACAAGCAAAGGATGCACACAAAAAGACTTGGAAGAAAAAATAAAATGCATTAGAGATGATGCCTGAGGAAAACATCAAAGCTTACAATCAAAGGATAAATGAAGCAGTTGCTGGAATCAGAAACAATGGTGGAGAGATTTTAGAGGAGGACATTATGGACAAATTGATGACTACTCTTACTCCTGAATATGAAAGCAAGATCAACATCCTTGATGAGACCATGCAGCTTACATAAAAATTCAAGAGAGAGACTTTGATCACCAAACTCTCTACTTTTGAGATCTCAAGATTGAAGTCAGAACCAAAGAGTGAAATAGCCTTCAAAGGAATAGTCCATGGTAAGAAATCTGCAAACACCTCTGGTAATTTTGATGATGATGATGATAAAGAGAAAACTCTAGAGAATTTCATTGCTATGATTTCTAAAAGAGAAAAGAAAGGAAAAGGAAAATATGAAGGTCAATTACCATTTAAGTGCTTTTCATGTAATAAGATTGGTCACTTTGCATCTAAGTGTCCTACTAGAGCTAGAAAGTTAAAAAAGGATTACAAGCCTAAGTATTCTAAGGAATGCTACTATGTTGGAGATGGTGTATCAGATGATGAATCTGGTGAAGAATAAATTGGATTCATTGATATTGTAGATAAAATGAATAATAAGATAGCTCATGAAGAGAAGAAAGGAAATCAAGAGCTTGCATTGATTTCACAAGCTGACATAAGGACAGACTAGATTATAGGCAGTGGTTGTTCAGATCACATGACTGGTGATAAAGGTAGGTTTGTTCATTTGGATAAATACAATGGAGGTATGGTTATATTTGGAGACAACATTCCTAAACCAATAGCTGGTAGAGGAGCCATCACTTTGGATGGAAAGAATAGTACTGATGATGTTCTTTATGTTGATGGTTTGAAACATAACCTTCTCAGTGTTGGTCAGTTACTTGGAAAAGGCTATCAGTTGGAGTTCAAAGATGACAAATGCATCATTAAAAACAAGGATGGTGTTATGATTGCATCAGGCTCAAAGACAAGAGGTAATGTGTTTCAACTCAATTCAAAAGAAATTTGTTTTGTTGCTAAATTTGATGACAGTTGGTTGTGGCATAAGAGACTGTGTCATATCAATTTTGATAACATAGTAAAAATAAGAAATGTAAAAGCAGTAAGAGATATACCTAGCATAGAAAAGTTAGTTGATACTATAAGTAGGGAATGTGTGATGGGAAAGCATGTGAGAAATTCATTTAGGAGCAAGAATAATTCAGTAGAGAACAAGTTGGATCTAATTCATACTGACCTATGTGGTCCAACTCAAACAAGATCATACTATGGTGAAAGGTATTGCATTTTTTTTTTTAATGATTATACTAAGATGATGTGGGTTGCATTCTTAAAAGATAAGTCAGAAGCATTTGAGAAGTTCAAAATATTCAAAGCTAAGGTTGAGAATGAATCTGGACTAAAGATAAAGTGTTTGAGATCGGATAGAGGAGGAGAATTCACCTCTAACAGATTATATGAGTACTACGAAGAACATGGCATAAAGAGACAATTAAGTGAACCTAGAACCCCTCAGTAGAATGAAATTGTAGAGAGAAGGAATATGATCATTCTTTATATAGCACGCACCATTATGATAGAAGTTAAAGTTGCACACACCTATTGGAGAGATGTGGTCAATACAACAGTCTATACCATAAATAGAATTCAATTAAGGCCAGGAACTAACAAAACACCATACAAGCTATGGTTTGGTAATGTTCCCATAGTAAAATACTTTAGAATCTTTGGAAGAAAGTGCTACATCAAGAGGGATGAAGCAGTAGGCAAGTTTGATGCAAGAAGTGATGAAGGTATTTTTCTTGGTTACTCTACTAAAATTAAAGCTTATAGATGTTTCAATTTAAGGTTGAAGAAGATCATTGAAAGTGCTCATGTAAATATTGATGAAAAATTTATGATTCAAGAAAGATATCATGATTACTCACCCATGATTGAGGAAGAACCTAGACCCTCCACTAGTGAGACAATTATTGAAGAAATGTGTGACAGTATTGATGTGTTATTCAATGACCCTGAGACAAGTGAAGAAGAAACTCCTAAGGCTGATAAGTCAGCATCACCCAAAGTTCCAAAGTTTACATCAAGAAATCATTCCAAGACAAACATCATTGGAGATCAGAGTGCCAAAGTCCTAACAAGGTCCCAAGCAAAGAACTCAGCTAGCAGTCAAGCAGTATGTTTACTATCTCAGATTGAACCTTTAAGTGTTGAAGATGCATGTAATGATTTAGATTGGCATGATGCTATGAAAGAAGAACTTGATTAGATTGTTAAGAATGACACTTGGGAACTGGTCCCAAGACCTAGTGATAATAATATGATTGGAACAAAATGGATATTCAGAAACAAAATGAATGAAGATGGTATAGTAATAAGAAACAAAGAAAGATTAGTATGCAAAGATATGTGCAAAGAGAAGGCATTGAATATTCAGACACATTTTCACCTGTGAGTAGATTAGAAGCTATTAAGTTATTTCTAGCTTATGCTACAGTCAAAAACTTCAAAGTTTATTAGATGGATGTCAAGTCAGCATTCCTAAGTGGAGACCTGAAAGAAGAAGTGTACATTGAGCAGCCATAAGGATTCACCTTATCAGACAGACCCAATATGGTATGCAGATTGAATAAGGCCCTCTATGGACTTAAGCAAGCCCCTAGAGCATGGTATGAGAGACTAGATGGATACTTAACAAAGATTGGATTCAAGAAAGGACCAGCAGATTGTAATCTATTCATTAGAGAGACATCTGAAGGTTTTCTTCTTGTAGCTATATTTGTTGATGACATTATATTTGGAGGTAATTACATACTAAGTGTTGAATTTGCCAAAGAAATGCAGAATGAGTTTGAGATGAGTATGATTGGTCCTATCAAATAATTTTTAGGACTAAATGTGTAGCAGATAGAAAAAGGAATTTTTATTAATCAGTCAAAATATGTAAAAGAGATACTAAATAAATTCAATATGGATGATTGCAAGCTAGTAGGAACCCCTATGATCACTAGATGAAAGATTACAAAATAAGATGACTCACCAGTAGTAGATATAACATTATACAAGTCTATGATTGGTAAACTCATATATCTTACTCAGACTAGACCTAATATTTCAAATGCAGTTGGCATAGTTGGAAGATTTGCAACAAAACCTAAAAAAAGTCACTTCATGGCAGTAAAAATAATATTCAGATACTTATAGGGCACTATAGATTATGGTCTATGGTATCCTAATTCAAAAAATGTTGAGCTTCATGTGTACACTAATGCAGATTGGGTAGGATGTGTTGATGACAGAATGAGTACTTTAGGAGAAGTGTTTCTTGGTGATAGACTAGTCACTTGGATAAGCAAGAAACAAAATTTTATTTCTCAGTCAACATCAGAAGTAGAGTATGTTGCAGTGGCCTTGAATTGTTCTACAATTGTTTGGATCAAGTAGATGATAAAGGATTTAGGAATTCAGATTGATTATCCTATTGTTATTCACTATGATAACACTAGCACTATCAATATGTCAAAGAACCCTATGATGCATGCAAAGACAAAGCACATTGAGATCAAGTATCACTTCCTAAGAGAGAAAGTGGCAGAGAAAGAAGTCAAGTTGGACTATGTGAGTACTAAGGATCAGTTGGTAGATATATTCACAAAGCCCTTGCCTAAGGATACTTTTGAGTATCTTAGGGAGAAGTTGGGAGTCATTCCCTTCCCCGTTTCTACTTAGAAGAAAAGAAGGAAAAGCATCAGTCCTCTAGGATTGGTGGAAGGTTGACTACTCTACCTCAGAAGTAGTACCAGTGCTTAAAATGAATGGCACCCTTTTTTCATTGATGTCAAAGGGGGAGTAATATACATAGTCATAGAGTCATAAAAAAAAAAAGCAAAAGAGGAGTTATATACTAAGGGGGAGCAACATTTAGTTATGACAATGGTTTAGTTGAGGAAATGGAGAATACTATAAGATATTGCAGCAGATGGAGGATTCATCTTTGGGGGAGTTTTGAAGAGGAAATAGAGAATTTTATAAAAGAAATGTTCATTTGGGTTGGTGGTGGTTTTTCATTCTACATGTTGCCATCAATTCCAAAGGGGGAGATTGTTGGAGATTCCCCAGTAGGCCAATACTCACTATATGTTTGTCATTGATGACAACATATGGAACATAACATGCATGGAAGTCTTATGCAGTAAGATTTCTATATATGTAGCATGTACATGATATCAACATGATATCATGGATGTAGATGTTAACTATTAGTATAGATAGTTATATTGCAGTTGGTGTTAGTAGTGTTCCTGACAGAGTTATAGAAAGTGTTCTGTGTATGGTTGTTCATACATTTATCATGGAGCCTTGTGCACTTGGATATATGTTGAAGACATGTTAGTGATGTTAAGTTCATGGACGCATGGTCTGATGATGAACGCAAGTAAAGTTATGCAGTCGTTATTTGCCAGTAGCAATTTCTTGTGTTGTTGAGTAGAGCAGATAGAGATTTTATTGGTTCTAGAGTTGCACCTATCTTGAGGTTATGCACCCTTGGAGTTAAGCTTGGAGAAGTGTTATTGATATTTGGTTAAGAGTGCTTAAGTTAATTTAGCTTACAGAGAAATTTCTAGTTGTTTTAGTAGAGCTGACAGTGTGTAGCGTGCATCTACATTTATCTTATTAGATAGGTCCGAGATTATGTTGTGTGCATACTAGAGCTGACAAAATGTTTTTTGGATTTTGTTATGGTTTCTCTTTTATGATTTCAAGATGGTTCTAATGGGCTGGCTTGATTATATCATTCAGAGGAAAGATATTTATAGGCAGTCATTTGTGATTGCTAAAGTGTGGTTCATAGTTGATTGAGCAGAGCAGAGAAGAGCAGAGTAGAGTGTGTGAAGTGTTGAGCCATCAGAAGAAGGTCTATGTGACCAAGTAAAGCACTTGTACTATTCATTGGAACTGATCCAGATAATAGGTCAAATCATGGTTCACCAAGATCTAGATATAGTGTGTATCTGTTATTCAGAAGGTTGTAACCTTTGCCCATTTGAGCAGTGAGCTCTCCGATAGTGCGTCCTCTCCCCTAATAGGGAAAATTGTAAAAGACTCCTAATAGGGTCTGACCCTTGACTAGGTCTATTTTACTTAATATATTGTAAAGCTACTCCTAACAGGGTAAAGGATCTTCTAACAAGGATCATTATACACTAGTTCAAATATTAGTGGGTATCAAGTCCCACCGAGGTTTTTACCTATTTGGGTTTCCCCATAAAAAAAACATTAGTGTTGTGTTCATGTGTTCTCTCATTGTGTTTATGCTTTATGTTTAAGTATACTTAATTGGATAAAGAATTGAATCTTGTAGATAACTAATTCACCCCCACCCCCCCCCCCCCTCTCAGTTATCTCTTGGGACTATTCATAAGAGAATCATTAGAGGAAATAGAAGGAATAGAAACATTAGAAACACTAGGTAAAGTGCACGAAGCTGCATGAATGGAAGACACAACTGGAGGAACACTTGGAAGTACAACTTGAAGAGGATTGAAATAAGTAAAAGGAACATTATGGTAATAAGGTTTTGATGTAGGAAGGGACACATGAGGAACACTCATAGGAATAGAGAGAACTGTCATAGTCACCAAAGGAGTATAGGTAGGAACGCTAGCTAAAGGAACATAAGAAGGTTTGACACTAGTAACTAGAGGAATCAACCCTAAATCTTGAGCTTCTTGAGCTAAAGGTTTAACATTTGAATGCACTAGATCAGTAATACCATGCAAGAGATTAACACCTTGACCACTATCATGGAGAACTTTCTTAAGAGCCTCAATAGCTTGAATAGAATTTTGATTATGGTTTTCTTGAATAAGCTAATTACCCATTTTATCAAGTTCAGTTGAAATTTTTTGGACTTGTTCAAGAGGAACTCTTAAAGCATCATCCTCATAATGAGATAAGTGAGAAGAGTTTTGTTGCATAATAGGATTGGAATCATGAATAATCAAATTTTCATCTAGGATCCTAACAAAAGGAGAGGAAGATTTAGGATCAAAGACACCCATGAGTGTATGACTTCTTCTAACCAGAATGTTATAAGTAAGACTAGTGGTAGTAAAGCTCATATACCAATGCAATGTAAATGAACTAAACTAGGAAAATACAATGCATGAACAAATGAATATTTTTGTATTTTAAAGAGATTTTGCAATTTTTTTGTATTTTTGAAATATAAATGCAAGAAATCTAATTTTATGAGCATGCAAGATTTAACATAAAAGGAAAATCTAACACCACAAACACAATAGGGCATCTAATTCCACAAAAGAAAAGATGGGTAAGTGTATTGGGTTCACCAAAATGTAATAGGGGATAAAAGTTTGTATATCTTTACCCCTATTCAAAATATTGTTATGTTTATGTAACAGAAATATATGACCTATCCCTAATCCAAATTCAAAAAAGAGAGATCCCAATTGATTAATCACAAAGAAGTGATTAATGCACAAATGAATCAAATAATGGAGAATATGAAGAAAGCAGGAAATCCTATAATTCACTATAGAAACTATGTGCTTGAAATCTTAAATGAATAGAAGACAAATACTAACCTCAAAATACATAAAATCTAGAAAATGCTGATTTCTAATGTTTGTGCATAGTTTCATTCAATTCTGCAACCTAGTTCATGTTGGAATTAGGAGATATAGGTACTGAGAGGGGAGGGGTGAATCAGTGACTTCAAAACTTTACTTGTAAAACCTTTTTGATCAATAACTGAATACTATGATAACCGATCAAAATAACTTGAATCTAATTGCATAAATCAATCATCTAGTTAACTTAAGAAAGTAAATAACATGAAATCAATATGATAATCACATAACACAAGTATTTTGGTAACACAAAAACCCTTGTTAGAAGGTAAAAACTACGGTGGGGATGACACCCACAAATTCTTCACTACTATAGATAGAAAAGGTTTTCCTGTTAAGGCTACAAGTTTTGATCACTTCTGGTGATCTTACCCTATTAGGAGTAACATATTAGATTAGCTAGATCTACCTAGTTATAGGATTTAACAACACTAAATGAAGTGTGTACTCGATTAAGAGATTTATACAAAGACTGTTAAGTCTACTTTGTTAAGAGATTTATCAAAAACTTTATCACAATTGTCAAAAAGTAATAGGAAAGTATCTACTAGTTGATAACTCAATTGTCTGAAATAGATCTATAAGTGCTTATCAAAATATCACCTTATCTGTGATGGTTGTCTGCTTTGTTCTGCTCGGTAGCCTTGTCTGATTCTGCTCAATCTGATATCCTCTATGCTCTATTATGCTCGGTAAACTAATTTTCTTGAAGATAGGCAATGTCTTCAAGTGCTCCTTGATTCATATGTATTAGTTCACCAACCTCATAAAAATGGTGCGACCAAACAAAATATATAGTGTTCTGTTTTGTTGCCTTAGCAAAAATTAGGTTACAAAAATAATCATAACCCTAAGATCTACGGTGCAAAATAACCTAGATCAACTAATACAAATAAGATAATCATTGCATTTAATGAATATATTTTACAATAAATGCTCCTCGATCTTGGTAAACCATTTTACGATCTGTTATAACCATTTGCATAGAATAATGTGCCATTTCAGATTACTATGCCATTTTCTGTGATCATCGGTAAACACTATATAATCTGCTCGATGTATACTGTGATGCTCGGTGTTTACTGACTATCAATGTTGGTGTCACTAGTGCTTGGTTAACTGTGTGTTGCTTGGTGTAAAAGGCTTTACCAACTGCTCTGTCTTACTTTTAGTTACTGATTGTCTCAATATAAGTAACCGACTGACCTATTTACTATCCTTTGATACTAATGACAACCTTAAATGCTCAATAGAGATTAACAATCTCCCCCTTGGGCATTAGTATCAAAACTTCTAAATGTATATAGACAAAATGTTTCTATATATTCCTTATATCTTCACCATATATATAACAAAAATTTCTAAGTACAAAAGTACTCCCCCTCGGTGCATGCTCCTGATAGTATGCAATATAAATAGAAAAACTATACTTATTTGGCATATACATGGTTTTTTCCCCTTTTTGATAATAATGCCAAATGCAAAAAAAATATATAATGTAGACTTACATCTTATCAAAAAATGTTTGGATGGGTTTTCTGTATAGACTCCAAGAGGTTGTCCCATTCCTCTTTCAAGTTGGTAAGAGCAATATGCTCAAGACCGACTCGTGCATGTATGTTGTTGGCACCTGCAAAATTTTCTCTAGTCTCTGCAAGTGTTCTCCATGTCCCTGGCTTGAAACCCTAGTTCATAAATTCAAAATTTATAGTTGTTGGAAGGGTTAAACCCTAGTCTGTCTTGGCCCTATTTTAATTGAACGTTACTTTTTCGGTCACTAAAGTCCCAATTACCCATGTGCTAAATTTGTTGTGACCACTTCACATGCTATGTCATTAGGATATTTTATTGGGGTCCCTTTTAATTTTTCTGTCAAAGCCTAAGTTTCCCGTTAATTTTTCCTAAGTGTCGGCCTTTAAATTTGTGTGGTTGTCATTATTCCACAAGGTTTCCTATTGTCAGAGTTTCTGACATGCGTTATAGCGACAAGATGCCACCTATCCTGGTGGGCCCAATATCTCAATCTCTTATTAATCCTATGGTGGGTGCATGATCTCATGGAATATTCTTTCCCCTTGAGATCATGCATCGGCCATCCGATCTTCCATCATGTTCATACCGACTAGAGTGGGTCCTAAGTGTCAAGTCATGCCATCATGTTCATTTCTTATTGGTTGAGTTGGATGATGATGAGGATGTGTTAGTGGGGCTAGCGACAAAGGAATCTCTAGGGTTGCCAACTTTGCTTAAAATCTATGGCTGGCACATGATCTCATGGAATCTTTTGACCCCATGAGATCATGTGTCCACCACCCGACTTAAAGAGCTTTTAGGAGGTGGGTCCTTTCTTGCTGATTCATGGTGATGTGGTTGTTCTTGATTCACCAGAGAGGTTAAAGACATGACTGAGTGATTATGGTTGAATGGTTTGGTGCCATGTGTCCAGGTGGGCCTAGCTCTTCTTGATTGTAGTTGCTCAATTGCTAAGGTAACCAGGGTTAATAAAGATGACTACACGATCTCGCGACTAAGGCAAATGTAAACCAAGATTCCATTTGAGTTAACTTGAGAAACCTAGGAAAGTGAGAGGATCTGATGGTTGGAATATAAAGTGAGCCCAAATTTAAATGTTAACCGTCGATATGTTGTCTAGCACCATAATATAGCCATTTCTCCCAAATTCAAATTTTTAAAGGGTTTCCTAGCGACTGAAGGACTGATTTTTAATACTTGGGTAGCCAGATCTGGCTAATTTGATTTTGTCGACTATTGCAGAGTGGTCCAGGGAGTCTAATGATCTATTGTAGAGAGTTTGTACATTAAAAAGGTGGGTTTGTATAGTGAAAGATTTGCTTGAGGTGTGTTGCAAGTGGACAATCAGATTGGATAGTTTGGTACATTCATGATCTTTAGTACACAAGTCAGAGGAATTATCATAAATGAAGATCATTTTAGGATCTCTTTGCTCCAAGTTGCTTGGTTTTCCCTCCAATGAATAAATTTTGATTGAATCCAGTTGGTTTGGTAGGTAAAACCCTTGCCCTAGTCATCCGTAGCTTGTTGCATCTTGATCTTTGGGATTCCAGGATGACTAGTGGTATATATTGTTGTAGTTTTGATTTTATAGGGGTTCCAAGTCTTTTGGTCCCAAATATTGTTGTTGATGTTATGTTGAAAATCAATGTAGAAGACTGAACAAGGAGAGCCTAGATTTTGGGTCTGTTTCCTAGCATTTTGTTTTTTTTGGTAATGTATTGATTCTGCAAATTTTAATGAGAACATACTTGGATTCCAATATGAGATTTATGTTTGTCTTCTTATTTTGATCTTGGGCTCATATATGTTAATGTCACAAAGTGAGTTAGCATATGGTAAACAAAGAGTATTATGGAATTATCTTTGAGTTTCTAACAAAGTTAGGATTAAAGTCTTTAAGGTGATTTCAGTGAGTTCATGGTTGGGTAAGAATTTGATGATTAGGTTTGGGAGTGAGAGGGATAATAGGCAAAGCACTTATTCTGAATTCAAGAGTGTTTGAGTTAGGATTCTAAGTTGATATATGTTATTGAGTGACTGTATGCGCTAGGTTAAGGCACTGATCCATTCTCTGGAAGTAGTCCATCATCATCCACCACACATTTAAATGATAAAATCTTTAAAACCAGTTTGTAAATGATATAAATGCTTAGTATTTAGTGACTCCTTTGAAGAAGTGAGTCAAAGGTACAACCGCCTGAGCATCTAATCTCAAAGTGTAGGAGGATCCTTGTTGATACTTGTTAATTGGCCCTTTTTCTTGTAGACTTTGGAGTGGTGATAGATTAAATGACATAAATTTGTCAATCATAATGTAAACCTACAAGTATAAAGAAAAGACCACCAACAAAATGGTGACTCTGTGGGGGAGAACATTACAAAGCAAAATCTGTTGAGAATCTCTGCTTGCATTACACAAATATCAATATCTTATTACCCATATTGATTCGCCCATCTGAGTCACCAACAAAATGGTGACTCTACTGGGGATGAAGTAAAAGACAGCAAGCTTCCTTGCTTGGCTAGATCATCCCAAAGTCTTGGTTGAAAGATCATAGAGTTAAATAAACAAATAAGAATTTGCTAACTTTTCTCACTAAGTTTTGAGTGAAGACTCTGAGTCTCTATTTGATCAGTGTTTTATAACAAATTGTGATATATTTGCAGTCCTGACAAGTAGATGTCCTATGAGATTGTGTTGTGAGTGTGGGTTTTGAAGAAGGTTTAGGGTTGAGAAAGGCTTTCAGCTGATTAAATTTTTTCCTCTAGAACAAAATGGTGACTCTACCAAAGATTGAAAGGTGATTTGGAGGAGACTTCAGATCAATATTTTGCAGCATTCACAACATCTCCAAGTAATCCTATTTTATAAAAAAAAAATAGTCCCTAATTAGGTGAGCAGGTCACTATTGAATAGGGAAATTAATTTTGAAGTTTAATGCCATATTTCTGGATAAAAACTTTGGTTGTTGTAAAGAGTGTCAGAAATATGTTGATGATTAATGAAGCCAGTGGTTGCTTGATTTTGGATAGAGCTAATGTCATGAGAACAAGTTGCATTGTTTTGTTAGTATATTAAAATGGAGTTTCCAGCTTTTAGAGATCAGGGTGATGTTTCTAGTTACCAATCAGGCCAAAAATATGTTAATAAAGATAGAGACATCTTTTTGATAAGTCAAAGAATCTAGAAAACTTGCACAAAGATTCTAAGATGTGCAATAGGAGAAAGGAAAGAAGAGTCATCCCACTCATACTATAAGAAATTTCTTATAGCTTGTGATGAATTTCTTATGGGTGTTGAGCTTCAAGATTTCCAATATGCCGGGATGTTTTTAGAGCTTGGTATGCCTGAATCAGTCACTTGGACTGCCTATTTTAGAAATGAAGCAATAGAAAAGGTTAAAGAATGGATGGCTTCATTTGTGGATGATGAATCTTGTCATGTTGATGTTGATAATGGAACTTATGGTTATCAAGAAGTAGAAGATGAATCTACAGTTGATGATAGTTCCTATTGTGACTACTTTGCACAAGTTATTGTGAGACAATATTTTTCAGCCCCTATCTCAAATGAGGGTGATATTTGTAGTACTGGTAATGAGACCAAAGAGGTAGAATGTGAAGTTCAGTGCTTACTAAGTAGTGAGAAAATTGTAGAACTTTTGGAAACTGAATTTCAGAGGTACATTCCTGACTATGTTTCTAAGATTTTATGCCCAGTAGATATAAGTTTTGATGAAGATGATTCAAGCAATGGCATGATATGTGAAACATTTGTGGGTATCCCTTCTCCCATTTTTGATATGCAAGAGGATAGTATGCATCATTGTAATGAATTTGATGATGCCATATTTGATGAGTATGATGATATGTGTACTAGTGTGGATTCAGTTTTTCAAGAACCTATTGTCAGTGGTTCTTGTTTACATTTTGATGCTGGAAAATGTGATAAGTCTGAATGTATTTTCTCAGATTTACAAATGACTAATGAGTCATTAACTGGCAATACTTGTCCCTTTTTAGAAGATGCTGATAGGATTTTTGATCAGCAAGTTGTTTCCAATTTTATGCAATCAGATTTTCAACTTGAGAATTTTTATATTAGTTTGCAAAGCAAGGAGATAGAAAGGGTTTATTCTTTATTGAAAACTAATGATCAGAATGCTGATGCTTCTAGCCATGAAGTTAAGTTGGAGTGTTTCTTTTTTTAGCATGACAGTGAAAGTGAAAAGTGTGACATTTTGATGTCACAAAGTGATCAATATTTATGGTAGCCTAATGATCATATCTTGTTAAATGATGGTGAGTATGGTGATTATTTTCTATGTGACATTTTGGAAATGGATCACCATCTTTTTCTCAAGTTGGATGAGGGACATATCTTTAGTTTGCCTCTACTCTATGGAGATGAAAATTACTTGTTTGATAGGGGTAAAAAATGATTAGAGTGTTTGGGCCTTGAGCCTTTTGTATATGATGTACTTTCTATATATACCGGTGTGTTTCTTTATGTCTAGTTTTCTTTTGGTTAGTTTGTAGGGTTTTTTCCTATTTCTCTCTATTGTTCACGGTCATTCTAGTAGGTGGTCTTCTTCACCTTGAGATTCTAGATCCTTGCTATGCCTACAGGAGGCATACATCCCCAGACAGAGCCATTGTTGGCACCTACAAAATATTCTCTAGTCTCTGTAAGTGTTCTCCATGTCCCTGGCTTGAAACCCTAGTTCATAAATTCAAAATTTATAGCCATTGGAAGGATTAAACCCTAGTCTATCTTGGCCCTATTTTAATTAAACATTACTTTTTCAGTCACTAAAGTCCCAATTACCCATGCACTAAATTCACTGTGACCACTTCACATGTTATGTCATTAGGATATTTTATTGGGGTCCCTTTTAATTTTTCTGTCAAAGCCTAAGTTTCCTGTTAATTTTTCCTAAGTATTGGCCTTTAAATTTGTGTGGCTATCGTTATTCTGCAAGGTTTCCTATTGTAAAAGTTTCTAACATGCGGTATAGCAACAAGATGCCACCTGTCCCGGTGGGCCCAGTATCTCAGTCTCTTATTAATCCTATAGTAGGGGCATGATCTCATGGAATATTCTTTCCCCTTGAGATCATGTGCCAGCCATCTGATCTTCCATCGTGTTCATACTGACTGGAGTGGCTCCTAAGTGCCAGGTCATGCCATTGTGTTCATTTCTTATTGGTCAAGTTGGATGATGATGATGATGTGTCAGTGGGGCCGATGATAGAGGAATCTGTAGGGTTGCCAGCTTTGCTTAAAATTTACCGCTGGTACATGATCTCATGGAATCTTCTGAGCCCATGAGATCATACGCCCACCACCCAATTTAAAAATCTTTTAGGAGGTGGGTCCTTTGTTGTTGATTCATGGTGATGTGGTTGTTCCTAATTCACTAGAGAGGTTAAAGACATGACTGAGAGATTATGGGTGAATGGTTTGGTGCCATGTGTCCAGGTGGGCCTAGGTCTTCTTGACTACAGTCACTAAATCATTGAGGTAACCATGGTTAATAAAGATGACTGCGTGATCTCATGACTAAGGCAAATGTAAACCAGGATTCCATTTGAGTTAACTTGAGAAACCCAGGAAAGTGAGAGGATCTGATGGTCAGGATATAAAGTGAGCCCAGATTTAAATGTTAACCATCGATATGCTGTCTAGTGCCATAATATAGCTGTTTCTCCCAAATTCAAAATTTTAAAGGGTTTCCTAGTGATTGAAGGACTGATTTTTAATGCTTGGGCTGCTGGATCTAGCTGATTTGATTTTGTCAACTATTGCAGACTGGTCCAGGGAGTCTGATGATCGATTGCAGAGAGTTTGTACATTAAAAAGGTGGGTTTGTACCGTGAAAGAGTTGCTCGAGGCATGTTGCAGGTGGACAATCAGATTGGATAGTTTGTTAAATTCATGATCTTCAGTACACAAGTCAGAGGAATTCTCATAAATGGAGATCATTTTAGGATCTATTTGCTCCAGGTTGCTTGGTTTTCCCTCCAATGAATAATTTTTGATTGAATCCAATTGGTTTGGTAGGTAAAACCCTTGCCCTAGTCATCTTTAGCATGTTGCATCCCGATCTTTGGGATTCTAGGATGACTAGTGGTATATATTGTTTTAGTTTTGATTTTGTAGGGGTTCCAAGTCTTTTGGTCCCAAAGGTTTTTGTTGATGTTATGTTGAAAATCAATGTAGAAGACTGAACAAGGAGAGCTTGGATTTTGGGTCTATTTCCTAGCATTTTATTTTTTTGGTAATGTATTGATTCTACAAATTTTAATGAGAATATACTTGGATTCCAATCTCAGATTTATGTTTGTCTTCTTATTTTGATCTTGGGCTCATAAATGTTAATTTCACAAAGTGAGTTAGCATATGGTAAACAAAGAGTATTGTGGAATTATCTTTGAGTTCCTAACAAAGTTAGGATTAAAGTCTTTAAGGTGATTTCAGTGAGTTCATGGTTGGGTAAGAATTTGATGATCAGGTTTGGGAGTGAGAGGGATAATAGGCAAAGCACTTATCCTAAATTCAAGAGTGTTTTAGTTAGGATTCTAAGTTGATATATGTTATTGATTGACTCTATTCCCTAGGTTAAGGCACTGATCCATTCTCTGGAAGTAGTTCATCATCATCCACCACACATTTAAATGATAAAATCTTTAAAACTAGTTTGTAAATTATATAAATGCTTAGTATTTAGTGACTCCTTTGAAGAAGTGAGTCAAAGGTACACCCGCCTGAGCATCTAAGCTCAAAGTGTAGGAGGATCCTTTTTTATCCTTATTAATTGGCCCTTTTCCTTGCATACTTTGGAGTGGTGATAGAGTCAGTGACATAAATTTGTCAATCATAGTGTAAACCTACAAGTATAAAGAAAAGACCACCAACACATGTCAAAGATATTATCCAACACCAAAATCTCTGGTGTTGTTACAAGTTGCTTAGCTTTGACAATATGTGTTTCAAAAATCTTCAGGTATGGAGTGAGTTCTTTCTGTAACTTTGTAACCTAATCGGTGATGTGCACTTCTTTTTTCCTTAAATATGTTATTAGCCGCTAGAGTTCCTGAACTCAGTTAATATGCTTTAAGAAAGAAGTTGGCTCAGCAATAGCTGCTTGTGTACTCAACTTTATTTCTTCTTCTAAACCTTGTATCTTTTCACTCACCTCTATAGTGAAGGTGTCTGAAGTACAAAGCTTGATTAGAAGTTGAAAGATTATCTGGGTGATAGATTTTACCTCGGTAATGACCTCAGATAATTTTACCTTGTTTAGTGCCACTTCTGTGCTAATCCTTGCTACCAATTTGTTTTGAATCTTGGATTCTACCCTTTCTTCTATTCTTTTGTCTGCATCTATATCAGGGGCATTGATTTTGTCAGCGAGTGTGGCAAGTTGATCTATGATGGGAGTATTCTCATCAATATTTATTTTTGATACTATCTATTGTAGAATATCCCTCACATCATTTAACACTTCTTTATGTTTGTGTTCTTTCCTTAACTTCTCTTGTGTCACTTTCCTTGAACATAACTCCCCATACCTACTTAGTTCCTTGGGGCTTAGGGTTATCGGGTCACATTCTAGTATAATGATAACTTCATCAATGGTGACCGACCCTTTTGCTTTCTTCTTCTTCTTCTTTTGGGCAAGAGGTGACTTCTTGTCACTTATAATAATAGCTTTTTCTTCACTCCTCGAAGTATCCTTCCCAGTTGACACTGTATCATCCTTCTTTTTCTCCTTGGTGGATTGTGTGGGCGTCTCAGTTGTAGTGTTAGGTGGGTTCACCTCGATTGATTTTGTTTCTTCTGGTTCCTTTGTTTTTGTAGATTATGCCTCTATTTTGTTAGGCTCATTTGTATCTACAGGTTTCTCGGGTGCTTGAATCTTAGTAGTATCTTTATTTGGCTCAGGATGAGAGACATCGGGTTGTACTTGTGAGATTATTTCAACTGCCTCTACAAGTATAGGTAGTTCACCTGGTAGTGATGTGAGCACACTCGCAGTGTCTAATGCTTCATCTTTGTATGGTGCAATGGTCACATCTTCATCATCCTCATCATCAGGATCACCGTTAGTGATGTCCTCAATGAGTGCATCATCATCAATTTTCTTTTTCAAGTAGATTGTGACTTGATCTGGTGCATCCTCTGAAATTTTGATTTCTTCTTTTTGTTCTATAATATCAATTACCTTGGTAACTGATATATCGATGTCTTCTATTTTCTTACCTTTGTTATCATCAATGAAAATACCTTTATCTTTTGAACTATGTCTCTTCTTAAATAGTTTCAGGAATGCTTCTTGTTCAACTTTCTCTTCTGCTTTCAAAATTGATGTCCATAGAGAATCACATATGACATCCATATCATCCACATTCTCATCCATGATTTGCATTGCTCTATTCTTGACTAGAATTCTAACCTGATACTTTGTCATGTATTCACTTACCCCAACATAGCTAAAGTGTGAGGCTACTCGGCCTAGTGATCATTCTCTTTTCCTTTTCTCTATATCTAGTGCAATAGCCCATCTCTCACTTATTTTTTCATCAAGTTCTTTTGGCAATTGACATGCAAATTCCATCAATACTCTCTTGAATTTTATCATCATTTGGACAATAGCATGTTCTATCTTTGTTTTGTCCTCAATTGACATTTTGCTAAATTTTCCTATGCCTAGATCATTAAGATTTCCATTCTCAATTATATCTTCAATAATTTCTGCTATAGTACTTTCCCTATTACAAATTAACTTGAATTAATCAAGGTCATTTTCAGTGTCAGTCTCCTCTATATCTTTCTTACTCCTTATGTATTTCCTCTTTTTCTTAGGTGGCTCAGCTACCTTCTTGTTCTTTCTCTTTATGTATTTCTTCATCAGTGTAGCTGCTCTTCTTTTTGCTACTTTTACTACTTCTTCTTTCTCAGTAGATTGTGCTACAATTGATGAATGTGTCCTCATTCCTTTAGGTTCTGGTAGCTAAATTTCTTGTTCATCAGTTGTGGGTAGCTGAATTTCTTCTTCATCATTGGTGGGAGGAACCGGTGTGTGATCCTTTTCTTTGTCTGACTCAGTCTCCTCACTATCATAGGGCTTGTCAGCCAACTGTAACTGACCTTCAGTTGCCTCATCAACTACTGACTCCTTAGGTGAGTCAGATGTATTTCCATATTTTGCTGAGAGATCTTTTCTCATTTTATTTGCCCTTCTTGAAATTTTACTGATCTCTATGTCTGTTGTGATTCTAGACATAGCTTCCTCATATACACCAAACCTACTAGCAGTGATATCTATTGGTAATGCCAGCAATGCATTGATAGATTTCAAAGTGAAATCATGATTCATTTCATAACCCATCGGTGCTAGCCATTTTGTTCTTGGTTCTACTGCCTTTATCATTGAGTGGTCTGTGCTTACCACAAAGCATATGTCATCTTCAAATTTACTTACTAATTCCCTAGGAATTCTACTTCTTTGTTGCATTTTTGTTTGAAATTCCTTGAAATATGCATTGAACTCCTTGTTCAAATTGTCTCCTAGGCTTCTCATCATTTCACTGATTTGAGCAGTTATCGGTTTGTCCGATTGCCAGTTTACTTTACCAATACCCGGTACATATTTTTGTAGATAGAGAAATGTACAAACAAGAAGTGATCTGTACTTACATGTATTGGACTTCTTTTCTTTTATTATCTTCATATTGTCATGTAGTTGTTGTAGTAGTAGCTCAGCAAAATCAACCTGGTGATCTTTCTTCAGAATTTTGTAATCCATGTCCATGGCGCTGTAGGGTACACTATTCGGTTTGCTTGATTCGAATATCTTGTACCTGATGACATGAGCTATGAATTTTACCGGTGGATCTTTGATAGTTGATATTTTTAGTTCCCTACTATCCCATTGAGCTCCAGTGTTCTTATCTACGTCGGGACAAGATGAACTTTGAAAGGCTTTGGCTTTGTCGGTTGTAGGGTACCCAGTAACCCTACTGATAATCTTCTTAGTGACCTCAACAGGTTTATCTAACCAAAATTTTCCATCATGAAATCTACTTAGCATGATTCTTATCCAGTCATTGTGAAAGGATTGCGGGAAGTATGTGAAACACCGTAACCCTGACTCTTCAATGTTCTTGTATTTGGATTTAATCTTACCATCCGGTCCACAAATTTTTTGATAAGCTGCAATGGTCTCAAAATCACACACTTCACTGATCTTGTAGTGAATGTAGGCCCTAACATCTTCTGTTAACAAAACCTTATCTGGAATACTAGAAAATGTGCCCATATGGTCTATTTGTGCTGTGACCTTGGGATGAGGTTTGAATTTCTACTTGGAAAAGTGTGCCCTAACAATTAATTCCACTTCCTCCTCAATGTTCTACAATTTTCTTGTGGTCAATGTTGATGCCATAAATTGTTTCTAGGGTTTCAAAAAACAATAGATAACCAGTGTTCGGTAGGCAGATGAACTTACTCATTATCATCGAATAATTGTCATCGGTTCGATCTACAGTAGCTTGGAATCTTTTTTGAAAATCTTTAGCTTGAACTCTTCTCTATAAGATCTCCTTTCTTCGAAATCACAATGTAACAATGAACTCTATTTCTGCGTATTTATAGGTTTTTTGATATTCCCACTCAAACTTTGATGCATTAAATGCGTGACCTAAATTTTAGTACGAAATGGCTGTCAGCTCGGTAATGTCTACAATATCTTTTGCTTGGTTAACATAGAATTTATTCTTCGGTTTGTACTATTGTCAGTTAACCTTGTATAGTGATTATCGATGGGTAACTAACTCACGTTTCATCTTTTACCGACTATATGACATTTGTAAACTTATAACACATAATCCATGATGCATCTTTATTCATGCATATTTGGTATTTGTACATCATCTATAAGGAACTTTATGTAAAATGTGATCATTTAAAATGTTAGTTCCATACATACCTTTGTCATCTTAAGTAGAAGTACCGATGTCACCCAATCTAATGGACAAGGTTTCACCGACAGTGTTACTTGACTCAACATTCGCATTAGATGCCTTCTTCCACATTATGTTCCTTAACTTTGTAATATCTGCAATGTTATATCCACTCTCAAATATATGGTTTTCATCAGGTGCTCGGTCTCTGCAGTTCTTGCTTACATGACCAACCTTGTGACCATGCATACATGTCATTCCTGCATTTGTCCAGTTTCTTGATTGTCCAATCTGACTCTTTCTGTAATAGTTTGCTGCAATATGTCCATACCGACCACATGTAGTATAATTAGTCCATGTATTATAATCCCAAACATGTGAGTTACCTTGTCTCTTCAGTTGATATGGCTTTCATTGTTGTTTCTCTTTAAGTGTCCAGACTTGTTTCATTTTCACCTTGTAGTCCCTTGCAGTATGTCCATGCTTATTACAAGTATAGCATATTTTCTCCTCAGTTGTATTATTAGCAATGTCATTCTTCTTAGCTCTGCATTCATAAGCTGGATGTCCAAACTTACCACAGTAATAAAAATATCCATTGAACTTAGGAATGACAAGAGGTTTACCTTGTGCTTTGCTTCTGCACACATTAGATGTATGTCCTATTTTTCCACAGTGGTAACATGTCATCACTTAAGGTTTTTGAGTTTGATTTTTGTTGACTTTTTCATCTTGTTGTGATGATTCTCCTTCACCGGTGTAGCCTATACCAGCTCTTCTTTTGAATCTCCTCTGATTAGTTAGGAAATCATCAATCTCTTTAGAACTATCCTCAGCTATCTTTATCATTTCATTGTGTTTCTTTTGTTTCTTTATTTCATTTCTCAATTTTCATTATCTTCTCTGAGTATTGGAACATCTTCAAGTCTTCTTGATAATTCTCCATTTACTCAGTTCATTTCTTGATTAACTATCATCATCTGATTTGATACTTGGAAGTGACAATTAGTGAGTCTCTGTATTTCACTTTCTTTTGCTTGAAGTTGTTCAGTCATCAGTCATCAGTCTTCAATCTTCAATAGCCAAATTCTGATCTTGTTCAGCTTGTCTAGCATTGTTCATAATTTCCACCATTCTCACCATTTGATATTCATGACCAATTTGAAGTTCTTTCACTTTCTCAGATAGATGCTGATTCTTTTCAGATAACTTAGAGATTATGCTTTCGGATTCGTCAGAGATGCTTCCAGAGCTTGATACAATATGATCGAATATTTCATCAATAGGTTCTTCATGATAACTAATTTCATTCAGCTAAATTGCAAGGTTCTTTCTTTCAACCAGTAATTTCTTTAGTTCTTCCTTGGCTTGTTTATACTATTCCACAAACATCTGCATTTGTATCTTTTGATTCTCAATAGTCTTGTCAAGCTTGTATCTCTCCATGACTTAGATCTTTACCCTTCAGTGGTTAGACTGTTCAACAAGAGAACTGAGCTCTGATACCAATTTTTGGAATTAGGAGAGATAGGTACTGAGAGGGGAGGGTTGAATTAGTGACTTCAAAACTTTACTTGTAAAACCTTTCTGATCAATAACTGAATATTGTGATAACCGATCAAAATAACTTGAATCTAATTGCATAAATCAATCATCTAGTTAACTTAAGAAAGTAAACAACATGAAATCAATATGACAATCACATAACAAAAGTATTTTGGTAATGCAGAAACCCTTGTTAGAATGTAAAAAATGTGGTGGGGATGACACCCACAAATTCTTCACTAATGTAGATAGAAAAGGTTTTCTTGTTAAGGCTACAAGTTTTGATCACTTCTGGTGATCTTACCCTATTAGGAGTAACATATTAGATCATCTATATCTCCCTAGCTATAGGATTTAACAACACTAAATGAAGTGTGTACTCGGTTAAGATATTTATACAAAGATTGTTAAGTCTACTATGTTAAGAGATTTATAAAAAACTCTATCACAATTGTCAGAAAGTAATAGGAAAGTATCTGCTAGTTGACAACTCAATTGTCTGAAATAGATCTATAAGTGCTTATCAAAATATCACCTTATCTGTGATGGTTCTCTACTCGGTAGCCTTGTCTGATTCTACTCAATCTGATATCCTCTGTGTTCTGTTCTGCTCGGTAAACTGATTGTCTTGAAGATAGGCAATGTCTTCAAGTGCTCCTTGATTAATATGTATTAGTTCACCAACCTCATAAAAATGGTGTGAACAAACAAAATATATAGTGTTCTATTTTGCCACCTTAGAAAAAATTAGGTTACAAAAATAATCATAACCCTAAGATCTACGGTGCAAAATAACCTAGATCAACTAATACAAATAAGATAATCATTGCATTTAATGAATATCTTTTACAATAAATGCTCCTCAATCTTGGTAAACCATTTTACGATCTGTTATAGCCATTTGCATAGAATAATGTGTCATTTCAGATTACTATGCCATTTTCTGTGATCATCGGTAAACACTATATAATCTACTCGGTGTATACTGCGATGCTCGATGTTTACTGACCATCGGTGTCGGTGTCATTGGTGCTTGGTTAACTGTGTGATGCTTAGTGTAAAAGGCTTTACTAACTGCTTTGTCTTATGTCTAGTTACCGACTATCTCAATATAAGTAATCGACCGACCTATTTACTATCCTTTGATACTAATGACAACCTTAAATGCTCAATAGAGATTAACAGTTCAGAGTGGAAATAGCAAGACAGAGAAAACCCAAAAAAAAATTGTCTTTCTAAGGGCAAGTCAACTTTGACCTAGATAGAGAGGCACAATCTTACCCCTCACTAAAGGTCGATGTTGACCTAAAATAGCTTGGATGTAAATTCTATCCACGGATCTTGGAAGTTCACCGAAAAGGGTATCCAAATTTGAACTGCAATTCGATGTCCTATTCCTTTACCTGTAAGAAAAATGGTTTTTGTTTTTTGGATGGGGGGTTTTCCTTGGTCAAACCCTAGTTTGGAATCAACCTTGAAATGTAATTGAAATTGTAATATGTAAATAAAGTAAATGGAAATATTCACCTTGCTTATGTTTAAGTCCTTATGGATGATTTGAATCCTTGAATCCACAAGTAGGGAGGCTCCAAATGAATATAGAATAGTATGTAGGATGTCTCAAATCAATGGCATTGATTCTTCAACACCAATCTTGAATAGATCTTGGATTAGGAAGAGGCTTGGTTGAATGTGGATGAAGAAATCTTCAACAAGAGGGCTCCATAGAGCTTGAATGCTTCAATGGCTAACAATGGATCTCTTTGATGAATTGGATCTTGAATTCTTTCTTTCTGGAGGATGAATGAATGATTGAATTCTTTCCTTCTCCTTCTTCCTTGATTGCACTTGAGAACTTGATAATGAAAGGTGGATTGAATTTATTGATTGTGGATGAATGCTTACTTTCTTGAGGATGAATGGATTCTTGAATTCTTTCCTTCTCCTTCTTGCTTGATTGCACTTGAGAGCTTGATCATGAAAGGTGGATTGAATTGCTTAATTGTGGATGTGAAAATTAGAGAGGAAGGCTTCCTTTTATAGTGATCAAGGGCACAAACTTCTAGAGAGGCCAACATTGGAGAATTAAATCCCAATTAATCTTAACCCCTAGAAATGGACCTAGATTAAATGCAATATAGGATTTTACCATTCCAAAATCCAAAACAGCCAACCAGGAAGTGAGAAAATAAAACTTTTCGAAGCCCAATATCCTGAAACCTCCGGAACGTGAAATTTGGATCAAGGGTCAGGGATGAGGCTAACTCTGACCTAGGTCAGGGTCAAGGTCGACTTTTCCCTAGGTCAAGGTTGAGGTTGACCTTGACCTAGGAGGTCAACCTTGACCCCAAGATGGAAGTTTTCAAATTCTCAGGACCAGGTACTAGAAAAAGACTAGAAATAGGTGGAGAGAGAAGCAAAATAGGGAGAAAAAGCTAGATCCATGCAAAGACCTATTCAAGGCACTTGACATGACCCCATACCACTTACTCAGAGGGCTAAATGCTCTTATCATGGAAGTGCTTCCATTTTAAGATGATACACCTACACAACTAATTAAAAAAATTGACCATCTCAAGTACTTACTAAGCAAGTAAACATTAACTAGACAATTGGATAAATGGGTTATGATCCTCAATGAGTTTGACATCACATATACTGATCATAAGGAAATCAAAGGACAAGTACTCATTTATTAATTAGTAGATGCACTTTTACAAGATACACAACCTCTCATTGCAAAATTTCTTGATGAGTCCATCCTACATTTAATGAAACATCCTTGAAAAATGTGGTTTAATGGTTCATTCAGATAACATGGTGCATGTGCTAGAGTTTTTTCATCTCTTCACAAGGCTAAAAAAATTGTAAGGCTTACAAAATGATCTTCCCATGCACTAACAATGTGGCTGAATATAAAGGTTTGGCTAATGGAATTAAGTTGGCCATAGAATGGAAGATTGAAGAACTTCATGTCTAGTGAATCTTAGTTGGTGATCAAACAACTCACTAATGAATATAAATATAAAGATGAGAATATCTTACCATAAAAGAACCTAGTTGATGATTTAAAGAATTATTGTTTGTTTATCACCTTCCAACAGTTACTGCATGCAGAGAATAGAGAAGAAGATGCCATGGATACTTTAGCATCGATGTTACAATTGGAAGAGCATCAATTTCTCTATGACTTCCTAGTGGAAGATCCCTCTTTCCCTACTTGTGACACACCTGAATACTAAATTTTATGCACTAATTTTACTCATGATACTTCCTTCCATAGCCAAATTTATGCTTACCCCAAAGATCAAATCATATGTGACACTCTTTCCCAGAATGAAAAAAACAATCTCATCTAGAATGCCTCTCAATATCTCATCATCACAAATAAACTATTTAGGAGAAGTCTTGATGGTACAATCTTTCTTAGGTGTTTAGAGTGCAAGGAGTCTAAGAGAGTACTTAGAGAAGTTCATGAGGGTATCTGTGGATCACACTCAAATAGTATGTCCTTGGTGAAAAAGATCCTTAGAGAAGGTTACTACTAACCTACCATGGAAAATGATGTTCTCCAATTTTATAAGACCTGCTAGAAATGCCATTTCCATGGGAACCTAGTTCACACTCCTTCTTGGGACCTTATGCCTTTTATTACTCATTGGTTGCTTTAGAAATAGCCTTTTGATCTGGTGGGATGGATTTATTTTTCATCCTCCAATGCACACAAGTTCATCATTACCGCTATTGAATACTTTACCAAATGGGTTAAGTGGTACACCTTATCAAAGATGCAAGAAAATAGGTGGCTATGATTATGCTCAACTACATCATCTGTAGGTACAAAATCCCCTCCTCAATTATCAAAAATAATGGAGGACGGTTCATAATAGTGATATTGATGAACTCTTTGCTAAATTCCAAATCATGCATCACTACTCCTCTTTTTACTATAATTAGCGAAATAGACAAGTAGAAGCCTCAAATAAATAATCCTAAAGATCCCGCGTAGAATGGTTAATAAGTTAGGAAGGGATTAGAATTTGTAAATAAATCCATCTTTATGGGCTTACCAAACAAGCATCAAAATACCTATAGGGGATATGCCATTTTGATTGGTCTATGGTTTGAGAAATCCCACCAATAAAAGTTGAGATACCTTCACTTAGGATATCTCTACATGGACTCATCATAGATGAAGATTATAGAACCTCCCAATTTCAAGAGTTGGAATTACTTGATGAGCACAGGAAGATAACATTTGACCTTCTAAGGGTCTATCAAAAGAAAATTTCTAAAGGCTACAACAAAAATGTTCATCATTGTGAGTTTCAAGTTGATGATTTTGTTCTAAGAGAGAACCCAAAAAATCAACAACATAGAGAACAAAAGGGAAGTTGGAACCTAACTGCATGGGCCTTTTTGTCATTAGTGAAATATTCAATTATGGAGCTTATCAACTGGCTACTCCAGAAGGTGATGTTGGAAAGTTGACTATATTGTTGTATATGACTATAATTAAGTGTTATCATTATGGCAACAAAGTCATATGGAGTTTTGAAGTCGGGACACTTACTCATAAGATCATAAAAATGGCTAAGTATGGAAGAATGTATAGTCAGTAGAGCACCAGATGAATAAAGCATCAATGCATGTGTGTATGACTGAGTTATGGCATGTGGCCTTGAAGATAAGATTCTGAGTATGCAATCATGCTAATTCTAAGAGCACATGATCATATGAGCTAGTATGAAGAAGTTATAGCTAGATGAAGTGACACAGACAGTGAGTGGCAGAACAGAATAGAGCATGGACCCGACTATTGGTATTTTGGTTAGCATGTATAATATTGTTTTGTAAAGGCTATGCACCTATTTTATTTATGTTATAGACATGTTAATATCATTGTATTTAAACTTGCTTGAGCCAATTCAATTGGAAGCATTATATGTAATAGGTTGAAGGCTGACCTAGTGAATAGTTTTGTTTGCACATATAAATAAGACATGTGCCTTTGTAATTTATTATGGTATGAGATATAGAGTTGATAGTAGTAGAGAAGAGGTATGTGAATATTAGTTAGAATGTTTTAGAGCTTTACAAGAGGCTAAAGCATTAGTACACAAAAGGAACTGATCAGACAAGAATTGTCAAAGCAGTAGTTCACCATTAGAAAATATAGTGTGTATCTAATATCCAAGAGATTTTATCCTTCTCATTGAGAAATGAGCTCTATGAGTGAGACACCACCCCTAATAGGGTTACTGTAAAAGACTCCTAACAGGGTCCAACCCTTGACTAGGTCACTGTACTTATTGCATTGTAAAGATCAACCCCTAATAGGGTTGTAAGTGTAGATCTCTATAGTTTTGTTGACTATTAGTGACTCACACTTACTCATATATCTAGGAAATGATGGTCGGTCATCACTACGACCGAGTCATTATGTAAATTCTGAGCTATGTAATGTTTACTTATCGAGTAGTAGTACTGCCGAGTAAACTTATGGTCACTATGTATTTTTGTAGTATACTGAGTCTAGTTTTTCTGAGTCCTATATGTAATGATTACCGAGCACCAGAGTTATCAACATATGCTGAGCATAGTGAATGTCAAGTATCAGAAACTACATTTACCGAGTTAGCCAGAGAATGACATAAGAGTTTGTTTTGGCATAGTGATCATGGTAAATAGTTTTGGCTGACATCCTTGTTTTGTATTTTGTCTGTTGAGATAATTACAAAGTTAATTATGCATCTACTTAGTAATCATTGATCCCTATGCAATACCTAGAGCCAATTAGAAATTAGTAAGACTTAAGTGGAAAAAGGAATTAATCTAAGTCATAGATCTTGAATCAATAAAATGTTTTGTTGATTATATAAGGTCAAGATCTAAACCCTAAAATTTAGTAGCAAGGGATATAGAATGTGAAGGGTATAAGCAAATAGGTATGATTCAAAAAAGAGAAGTATTCAGAGACAAAGTTCAGTGACCGAGGTAAGAAGTGAAAGCACAGAAAAGAGATAAATCTGATAGATGAGATCAACATCACACAGTAAAGAGAAGATCTATTATCTGCATATAGTAAAAACTGAAAGATTAGGTACTAAGACATTCTAGCCAGTGTATCAGGGTAAATCTCTTAACTAAGTAGTCCTAACAAAATTTTTGTAATCTCTTAACCGAGTGCTTACTTTATTGTAAGTTTCAAATCCTTTTACAAGGTAGATTATATAAGTCTTTTAGCTTTTAACAAAGCAAACCCCTCATAGGGTAGATCAAGTTTTGATCAAATTTTGTAAGCCCTAACAGGAAAATTTATTACTGCAATAGTGAAGATTTGTGGGTGTCATCCCCACTCTAGTTTTACCTTTCAAGGGTTTCTGGGTAACCAAAATCTCTGTGTTTTGAATGCTTTCAAGGATGATGTTTAGTTTGTTAGTCATTTGATTATGTTCAAGTATTGGTGATGCTATGCAAAATTTTTATTTATATGAAAATGGTTTAGTAGGTGATTTTTGATTCACCCCCCCTCCCCCCCACCTCTCAGTATCACATTTCCCAATTATATTTCCAACAATTGGTATTAGAGTTGCAAGGTTTCTCATAGAAATTCTAACCACTTGAAGAAAAAGATCTTGAGATGGAAGTTTGTAAGCTGGGAAAGGTCATAGAGAATAAAAAAATTGATGTACAACTGGCATTACAACAACTAGAAGCAGCCAGAGGTGAACTAAAGAAATCCTTGAGCAAAAGGAGAGAAATTGCTATTCAGCAAAATGAATCACAATATCAAGAAGAAGATACCACTGGATTATTTGACAATGGAAACTCTGTAAAAAGTGACAAAGCCATAAAAGAGCTACTGGAGAAGAATACCATATTGAATGATGACATCAGGAATCTAAAGAGAGAACAAGAGATTCAATCTATCAGACTTTGTGAAGTTGTTCAACGGAAAAAGAAAGCTAAAGATGACAAGATAATGGCGGAAGAAGACAAAATACAAATTGCAATGAGACTAGATGAAAGCACAAGTGACATGAAAAGGTTGACTAATAATCAACTAGACATGGTAAATCAATTGTTGCTGGTTAATCAAGAGTTGGACATGAAAGATATGGAAATCAACCAACTAAGGTTTGAGAATGATTAATTAAAAGGTGAACTTAGAACTGAAAAGGAAATCAATGAAAGGATGAACAAACCTAATGAAGTTGCAAAATACTTTGAAGAACTGTTAAGGTCACCTAGAAGATCTAATGATAGATCTGGACTTGGACTAAATGAACATGCTTCATCCACTGAAGAAGGATAATCATCAAAGAATGGAGAACAGAAGAATGCAAAACCAAAGAACAAAAATCCCACATGCCATCATTGTGGAAAGCCAGGACATACAACCAACATATGCAGAAGTAAACATGGTAAGTTTGATTCAAAACCTAAGTTCAATGGAAATTTCTTTAACTGTAAGAAACATGGACATCAGGCACATGAATGTAGGTCTATGGTCAATAACTCACCTACCTCACCTAAGTTTCAAGGCAATTGTTTCAACTGTTAGAAGTATGGGCATAGAGCATTTGGATGCAGGTCTAAACCGAGATGGTCATCAAATGAACAGACTAAGTCACCTATGAAGAACAACTCATACAATTGGGATTACAACACATGGTACAGTTGTCATTATTGTGGAAAATATGGACACATTGGAGAAAATTGCATGAAGACTCATTTCAAAGGAAGATCCAAAAGCTGGATGACTGGAAGGATGGTGTGTTACAAATGTATTAAGATAGGTCATCTTAAGAAAGACTATAGATCACCTATGTTGAGCAATAATCAGAATCAGAGTGAAGATATCCATGAGAAATTGAAAAATTAGATGGACAAGACATGGAAGAAGAAAGAAGAAGGAAGCACTAGTGAAGCTGGCACATTCGAGGTCACCCAATCCGATGGATCAAGTGATCACACTTCTTCTAACTAAGTATAAAAGGTATGTTTGGAACTGAATTTTACAAAGCTTTATTTTACATTAGTTCCTAACATAAAGACTGAGTAGAAGTCCAATCTGCATAGTTAAAGATGCATTAGGACATATCTGAGTGAAATAGAAAACTTTATTTTTTGATGCCAAGTGATAGTATTCTGACCGAGATATCAGTGTATGTCAAGCACCTATTATGGCCAAGATGCTATAGGTACCGAGCTGTGTTGTAATGGTTATTTTGACCGAGCTTGTGTTAGCTGAGGTTAGCATGAGTTTGCCAAGATAGTTGTATTCCACTTACAAATTTTGTATGGAGTATTTATGAGGCCCTAATTTCACTTTTCAAAATCTATAAAGTGGAAAGTTTCCATTCATTTCATTTCACCTAGCAAATTGAGATTTCTTTGAGTGATTTCAAGCATGAGCAACTGGTTTATCAAGTTGATTCTGAATCTCTATAGTGTGCCGTTGACAAAAATCATTTACAAGGTACTTACGAAAAAAAAGGTACATACCAAGCAAACATTTCTTTCCAAAATTTTAAAATTTGAAATGGCATCATCATCTGCTACAGTGAAGAAACAAGGGATGGAGGTTTTCAACATGTAATTGGTAAGGAATGAGGTCTGCAAGCCACGAATCTTTAAGACAATTTTGGAATCCATGATTAAAGGAGATTTGAATGGAGCCCTATCTTCAATTATGGAAAATGTGTTGATGATGAATGACATTAGGTCATGTTATATGTGTATTATTAGGGAAATTAGAGATTACAAGATCAAGGAGGCATATGACAAGTTATGTGTTAATGGAGTGTTGAAGCCAGAGTATAAATCAGTTGCCAAGTAAGGGTTAGTGCATGCCTTGGATTTCTTGCAAAATTTTAAGGTTGAATGGATAGAAATTGTGTTGAGTTGAGTACATGACATGCAACTATGGCTAGAAGATGGACCAGTGAAGATAATGAAGGAAATGATCCAATGAGTCACTGGTTACCCTACAATTCAAGGAAAATGGAAAATTAAGTGTTTGAGAAAAGAGGAAATTTAGGCAAACACACAAGCTATATGGAACAAATGAGGCATGATGATCTCTACCATTACAAATCCAGAAATTGACTTTGTTGTTAGGGTTATCTTGCACAAGTTCTACCAATCTAGTCAGTTGGACAGTGTCTCCTATATGGAAGTGGACCAAGCGTGGAAAATCATTAAGAAAGGGCACACATATGATCTTGCAGAGCTCTAGCTAACTCAGCTTGACGAGAACCTCAACTCAATATAGATTGCAAAGAACTCAATGTGTAAGTTTGGCTCTTTGCTAATCTATCTATTCTTTTATGTAAAGAAGATTTTTCCTACTCATGGAGGTGTGATATGGGATAAGAAGAAACCCATTACTGTTCAAATCAATGAGTTCATAGGTCAAATAGGAGATAGTTTTAATGGAGTAATGGACAATTATTTTGTTGAGTTTAAGAAGAAAATGAGGAAGAGGAGCAGAATCCATGTGTCATTAGTTGAGAAGTACAGTAATGATATATGTTTTCTAGTTGACATAGATTTCACATATGCACAAGCTGTCCTTCCTAGGGTTTCATGGCTCATGCCACTACCCTATGAAATTAATATAGATTAAGCTACTGATGCCATCACATCCCTCTTAGCCAAAGAAATTGATAGCAAGGCACCCTACTTTGGGACATATGAGGAAGCCAAATCAAAAATCTCTTTGGGTTTAACTGCTACAACCTTAGAGAGGAAGAGAAAGAAGATAGTAAAGAATGTGGAGAAGTATGTGAAAGAATTGGACAAGGATGCTCCACTAGAATTAACCCAAGGTTTGGGAGAAGATGAGCCAAGTGAATCTAGTGACAGTGAAGAAGAGGAAGAAGAAACTCAAGTAGAAGAGAAGAAAGGAAAGAAACCAATAATTGTCGAGCCCCCAACCAAGAAAAGAATACTAAAACCTAGAGTGTCTTTGACACCTATGCTAAGGCCTAGAACAAGGGGAGAAACTACTGAAACTCCTAAGGTATCCCCTACATCCAGTAAGAAAAAACCTACACAACCTAAGGCAGTGCCAAAGAAGGGAAACAAAAGGCCTAGAAGGAAAATTGTATTGGTACAAGAAGATGATGAGGAAACTAAAAGTGATGAAGAGGTGAAGAAGAAGATTGCACTACAAGATTTTAAATCTATTGTGGATGAAATATGCCACAAGATCAAAAACTCTGTAGGAGTGGATGAATTGAAAGAGTTAAAGTTTGGAAGTTTGAGTATAGGAGAGAAAGAAAAAGTTGAAGATGCTATTCTTGAAATGCTTTGCACTTTCAAGATGTTACCTATTCAGTTGGAAAACTGAATCCCAAAGGAGCTGAGCAACAGGGTTGCACAAAAATGGGAATATGCCTTGAATACTAAAAAAAAAATAAGGGAGAGCACTTTAGCACAAGTGGAGTCAAGTCTCACCCCTGCCAACATCATAAAAATTCTGGAGAAATATCAAGCCAAATTTGATCCTAAGCTTAGAGCTTATCTAATCCTTCAACACAAGGTTGAGGATGTAGTACAGGAAAGTGTTAAGATTTCGAAGATAGTGTATGGATTGTTGATTGACAAAGATGAAGATATTGGTGCTATTACATCTAAGGAAGCCAAGCCTAAAATAGAACAAAGTGTAATGGAATCACCCATTCCATAGATAGAAGCTCCCAAAGTAGAGGTAATTAAGAAGGAACCTAAAGTGCACATTGTAGATATCACAGAGGACACATCAGTTAAGAATCTAGTATTAACTAAGGAAGACATGCAAGCTGAGATAGCTAAAGACACATCTTTTCTAGGTAGTAACCCAATACTTTTACAAGTCAAAGCTTATCTGGTAATTGATGTGACATCAATTGGTAACACTACCCCCGCTAAATATGAAGTTGTTACAGTTGATCTGTTAGCTGGTACAAGTTGTTAGAATAACTAAGAGGGGGGTGAATCAGTTATCCAGTGTCCCAAAACAAAATGTATAATTCAAAATGATTCCTTCAATTTCTATTTGTCAGTAAACAATAATAACTTTCACTGTTTGTGCTTTTACCGATTACCAGTCTAATACTGTAACAGTTACCAATCAAATCTAACATGTAACATGTAAAGAATGATAACAAACAAATATCACAATCAACCCATAACACAAGAGATTTAACATGGAAACCCTGTAAAGGGAAAAACCACATGGGATTGGCAACCCAAAAATGTTCACTCTTCTAAAGTGAGGTCGGTTAAGACCCAACCCTGTTAAAGGTTACAAATACACTGTTAGGTGTGACCTTGTTAGATGATTTTAGACTAGAAGTTATCATCCAACCAACATTCACTATGGGGTTGACAAGATAACAATGTTTATTCTAAGAATGATACATCATAAGACTTTCAGGGTCCACTCAGTTAAGAGATTTGAATATTTACAATGGTTAAATATGTAATAGTAAATGACCTGCCTTAATACAACTTCAACTGCAGATTATAGATCAATATTTAGTCCATAAAAATCCTTCTGATCAATATTTCACTTCAAATTCAATACTGTATCAACTTAATGTCCATCAATAATTGCTCTTTGTAGCTCAGTAATTGTTCTATAGCTCAGTTCTTACTAACCAGTATGATCAAGATGCATGAAAACCTTGTTCACGTGATATTCCTGCAGCTTCTTCTTCTTCCGACATTTTCAAAAAGAAAATTATGTTCTCTTATATAGATAGGTAAATCATTTTCTCCTCCACCATTAGATTTTGTTGCTGAACCACATTCATAGATTTTGCCGCTTCAACCTTTCTCGATACTTGTGTCAATAAGACATTTCAATCTATTCCGTTAGATCTTCCCTAAATTTTGTCAGCCATTGATCTGTGTAATAAACATTATCTGTTACCTTGATGTTATACTCTTGTCAGCTCATCAATCTTATCGGCTAAACTCATCATTAAATTCATTCTATCCCACTTGTTTAACAAAAAAATGCATCGGTGAACACTACTCGGTTAATACTGTGATCGGTATACACTACACTCCGTCAGTGTATACTAGAAATGCTTCATTTACCGACAACACTGCTTTGTGTCTTTCAGCTCTATACTTCATCATAGATGAATGCGTCATAATAAAGTCAATATCATCAATTCATAGACTCATCAACAAGTTACTCAATGTGTTCCTTATCCTCATCTGACATGTACATCTTTCCTCATGTAGATTTCTCTGTTCTTCATCTCTTTTTCACCTTTCCTCAGATGTCTCGATATAGTAACTTATAAGATAAGTGTTGTCAAGCTAGTTGACATCAATGACAACATAATACTGATTTAATCATATTACATATCTAACTAGAAACTCCTTAGTGATCTTGTAATCACAATTTCTTCAGTCAAAATCCAAATCAGTTGTAGTCCAACAATCTCTCCCTTTGGCATTGATGGCAACTCAAGTAATATGAAATGTACCATACACATACCAAACATATATTCTACAACTTGTGAACAAAATGTTGTAAGTTGAATAGACTTAATATGTTTAATCACTATGTTACTAAGCAACATTAGATAATACAACTTTACCATTTTGCAGTCGTGATCTTTTCAGTTCATGTTCCTGCTTCTGTTCTCTGTAACTGATCTTCAATACTCTGTCTCATTCAGATTGTCTCTCCCTTAGATAATTCTCATCGGTGATTGTTCCTTTTCATATTTTGTTTATCTCTCCCCTTTTAGTTTCATATTGTTTATCTCTCCCTTTGATAGCAATGCCAAAGAAACAAATAAACAAACAATTCTATCTTCCTCTGTATCTCTGAATACTGATATTCCAATCGGTTCAAGTTCTCAAACTTAATCACAACCTTGAACATGATTCAAAGTGTGAACTATGCTGCATCAACATGAATAATCTTCTGATATAAGTAGGCTGATGCAACAACCAGATCACCTTAGTGACTGATAGATAGGGGATGGACCCCAAGTCTAGTCCTCAAGTATTCAAATGTGTCCTTCGGTAGGGGTTTTGTAAAAATATCTACAAGTTGTTCTTTATATGTGAAAAATTCTAACTTCACTTGGTTTTGCTGCACTTTTTCTCTTAAGTAATGATACTTAATAGATATATGCTTTTTCTTAGAGTGCATCATAGGATTCTTTGAAATATTAATAGCACTAGTGTTGTCACAATATATAATCATCGGGTCAGTGATTACCTCATTCATTCCTTCCGAC
Source organism: Chamaecyparis obtusa (assembly GCA_027943335.1). Taxonomy (NCBI): domain Eukaryota; kingdom Viridiplantae; phylum Streptophyta; class Pinopsida; order Cupressales; family Cupressaceae; genus Chamaecyparis; species Chamaecyparis obtusa. Next base: position 51,749 of record BSBK01007612.1, on the reverse strand, counting down.
ACTTGCTTGATATATGCAATAGTTGAATAGTTAGTAGCAGCAGCAACATATTCTTCTTTGGCTATAGACTAAGAAATACAAGCCTTCTTTTTACTTGTCCATGTTACAAGTCTTTCACCAAAGAAAAATGCTCCTCCGGTGGTGCTTTTTCTATCATCCACATTTCCAGCCCAATTAGCATCGGTGTAAAATTTTAGTTCAAACTTCCCTTCCTTAGGATACCATAATCCATAATTCTCTATTTTCTTCAAGTATCTTAAGATCCTTTTTGTGGCTATCATGTGTGATTCTCTAGGATTAGCAGAAAATCTTGCAACAATTCCCACAGCATGTGCTATATCTGGTCTACTGTGAACTACGTACATTAACTTACCAATCATGGATTGGTAGAGTGTCTGGTTTACCTATGTAGTTTCATCCTCCTTTGTCAATTTGCATCCAGTAGCCATTGGTGTTCCCATAGGTTTAGCGTCTTCCATGCCAAATGTCTTCAGTACTTCCTTTATGTATTTAGATTGTGTGATGAATATCCCATCACTCTGTTGAATCACTTGTAGTCCAAGAAAGAACTTAATCTCTCCGAACATAGACATTTCAAATTCCTTTTGCATTTCATCAACAAATGCCTTGCAGGCAAGATCTAAGCCTCTGAAGATAATATCATCAACAAAAATTTCAGAAATGATAATAGTATCATCAGTATCACCTTTCACATACAGATTGATGTTTTCACTTGTTCTAACAAATCCAATACTTAACAAGTAAGTATGCAGTCTTTCATACCATGCTCTTGGTGCTTGCTTTAGACCATATAAAGCTTTATGTAATCTACATACCATGTCTTTATTGTCGGGATCAACAAATCCTTTAGGTTGTTCAATGTAGACCTCTTCTTCAAGTATACCATTCAAAAATGCTGACTTCACATCCATTTGATAGACTTTGAATTTCTTATGTGTAGCATATACAAGTAGCATTCTAAATCCTTCTAATCTAGCAATAGGTGCAAATTTTTCACCATAGTCAATGCCTTCTTCCTGTGTATATCCCTTGCATACCAATCTAGCTTTATTTCTTGTGACTTCACCATTTTCATTCAATTTTTTCCTGTATATCCACTTAGTACCGATAACATTCTTATCTTTTGGTCGGGGTACTAAGGACCAAGTTTTGTTCTTCTCTATTTTCTCTATTTCCTCCTTCATTGCATTAACCCATTCTTCATTTTCTAATGCAACTTTCATAGTTTTAGGTTCAAATTCACAAATTAAACATGTACCTTGTCTTGTTTTGCTTCTAGTTTGCATTCCAGCATGTCTATTTCCAATGATTTGTGTCTCAAGATGATGTCTTCTGACAAAACTAGCCAAAAATTAATTTATCATTTCTTGCTCATCTTGTTCAGGGTCATTTTCTTGCTCGATAGCTTCTTCATGTTCATTGGTTTGTGGTGCCTATTGTCCTGCATTATTTCCCTACTGACCGGTTGACACAGTTTGCGGTGTTAGTAGATACTCTAGATGTTCAATGTAATTGAATCTACCATAGTCTTCTAGTTCCTTTGTACTTTCCTTTGTGTACTTGTCATCAAACTCATCAACATGAACATTAGTACTTTCAACTATCTTATTTTTAGCCTTATTCAAACATTTATATGCTTTACTTGTAGTGGAATATCCCAAAAATATTCCTTCATCTCCTTTAGAATCAAATTTACCATTTCTTTCATCTTTTAAAATAAAGCATTTACTTCCAAAAATTCTGAAATAACTTACAGTAGGTTTGTGTCCAAACCATAGTTCATAAGGTGTTTGGTTGGAGTCCTTCTTTAGTTGCACTCGGTTAAGAAGATACATAGCTTTACTGATAGCCTCCCTCCAATATGTTTGAACAACATTCTTATGTATCATCAATGTTCTAGTATAGTCAATTATAGACCTATTCCTCCTTTCAGCAATACCATTTTGCTTAGGTGTTCTCGGTGTAGATACCTGTCTTTTGATTCCATGCTCATTAAAAAAATTAGTAAATTCATTAGAGATAAATTCACCTCCTCTATCAGATCTTAAACATTTTATTTCCTTTTTAGTTTCTTTCTCTACCTTAGCTTTATACCACTTAAACATTTTGAAAGCTTTAGATTTCTCTTTCAGGAACATAACAGTCATCAGTCTAGTATAATCATAAAAAAAAAGAATAAAATATCTATCACCAGAATAGCTCTAAGTTCTCATAGGACCACATAGGTTAGTATGAACCAACTCAAGTATCTTTTTTGTTGAGTAGTCTTTACTTTTAAAACTAGACTTAGTCATCTTACCTTTTTGACATTCATGGCACATGGCATGATCAGGTTTTGTCAAGTTAGGCAATCCTCTAACTCTTTTCTTTTTACTAATCTTGATCATGTTGTCAAAGTTCACATGGCATAACCTTCTGTGCCACAACCAAACATCTTCATCCTTAATTAATAAACAAGAAGACTGATCCATATCAAGATAGAATAGATTACCTCTGGATTGTGTACCAGTTCCGACAAGTCTTCCTCCATCATTATAGATTTTCACCTTTTTGCTCTCAAAAGCCAGTCAATGGCCTGAATTGTTTAGGTGAGCCACACTTAACAAATTATAGTTCAATCCATCTACCCAATATGCATGTTCACATTGTAATCTGTCATTGATCATCAGCGAGCCTTTACCTCTTACGATACAAGGTGCATCATTTCCCATTCTCACAGATCCTCCATTATATTCAACAAGATGATCAAACTTCTCTACATCACTAGTCATATGATGTGTACAACCACTGTCTATGATCCATGTATATTTTCTACTTACTTTAGATATCAATGCTATCTCTTCATGTTTTTCTTCTTCTTCTAAATCATCTTTCATAGCAACAAATACAACTTCTATGTCATCATCAAAATCAGATTCAGTATCAATATCTTCGGCTATATAACATACCTTTTTGCCTTTTTCATCTCGGTTGTCTCTTTTGTAGTGTCAGTAGCCTCTGTTGACTCTTCTCTCATAGATTCCTTCAGATCAGTCTTTGGATATATCATCATCTTTCTTCTATGGACATCTAGCAGTGATGTGACCGACTTCTTTATAGTTAAAGCATACTAAAGGTAGCTTACCTCTATACCTTCCTTTTCCTTTGGGAAATCTTCTGGCCATAAATGCTTCAAGCTCATCAAGTTCATCATCAGTATTGTCATCACTATCACAATTCTTACTATTCCTGCTAGACTTTCCAATCTTCAAAGAATACATGAAAGTGGATTCAATAGAAGGAACAACACTGTTATCAAATTTGTTAATTCAAAAGTTGTAATTTTACCAATCAGAGTGTCAAGAGCAAGGTTGGATGGAGCTCTTGTTTCATGAATTGCATAAATCTTGATTGTATAAACTGGTAGCAAAGTTCTAAGAATATTTATTATCACTATTTCATCATCAATCACTCGATCAGAGGCTCTAATAGCATGTACCACCTCTTTGAGTCTATTTGAATATTGGACAATGTTCTCACCTTCTTTCATTCTCATATCATCAAATCTACCTCTCAGACTTTCAACTCGGGCTCTTTTGACATTCAGATCTCCAATGTATATTTGTGCTAATTTATCCCATATTCCTTTGGCAGTCATGCAAGTATTAATATCTTCAAATTTAGTGTCAGTATAGGTAGCCGAAAGTTCCATCATAGTAACATTGTGTTCATGTTTGTCCTTCAATTGATCAAGAGTTAAGGGACCAGTGGGCAGTTGCATGTAGCCATTCTCCATCAGCTCTAGTGCAGAGTTCCCAATTCTAGATATGTGTAGCTTCATTCTGCTTTGCCATATTGCAAAGTTCTCTTTGTTCAATTTCAGTACTTCCCTCTTATACATCTTGAGACCTTTATGCTTAAGTCCTTAAAACTTTGTTCCAAGCAACCGAAGCTCTGATACAAATTGTTAGAATAACTGAGAGGGGGTGAATCAGTTATCCAGTGTCCCAAAACAAAATGTATAATTCAAAACTATTCCTTCAATTTTTGTTTGTCCATAAACAATAATAAATTTCACTATATGTGTTTTTACCAATTACCAGTCTAATACTGTAACAGTTACCGATCAAATCTAACATGTAACATGTAAAGAATGATAACAAAAAAAATCACAATAAACACATAACATAAGAGATTTAACGTGGAAACCATGTAAAGGGAAAAACCACCTTGGACTAGCAACCCAAAAATGTTCACTCTTTTGAAGTGAGGTTAGTTAAGACCCAACCCTGTTAAAGGTTACAAACACACTGTCAGGTGTGACCTTGTTAGAGGATTTTAGACTAGAAGTTATCATCCAACCAGCATTCACTATGGGGTTGACATGATAAAAATGTTCATTCTAAGAATGATACATCATAAGACTTTTAGATTCCACTCGGTTAAGAGATTTGACTATTTACAATGGTTAAATATGTATTAGTAAATGACCTTCCTTAATACAACTTCAATTGTAGATTACAGATCAATATTTAGTCCATACAAATCCTTCTGATCAATATTTCACTTCAGATTCAATACTATATCAACTTACTGTCCGTCGATAATTTCTCTTTGTAGCTCGGTAATTGTTCTGTAGCTTGGTTCTTACTAACCAATATGATTAGAATGTATGAAAACCTTGTTCACGTGATATTCCTGCAGCTTCTTCTTCTTCCAGCATTTTCAAAAAGAAAATTATGTTCTCTTATGTAGATGGGTAAATCATTTTCTCCTCCACCATCAGATTTTGCCACTTAACCACATTCATAGATTTTGCCACTTCAACCTTTCTCGAGACTTGTGTTAATAACATGTTTCAATCTACTTCGTTAGATTTTTCATAAATTTTGTTAGCCGTCATCTGTGTAACAAACATTATCTATTACCTCGATGTTATAATCTTTCTAGCTCATCAATCTTATCAGCTAAACTCGTCATTAAATTCATTTTGTTCTTCTTGGTTAACAAAGAAATGCATTAGTGAACACTCCTCAGTTAATACTGTGATCGGTATACACTACACTCCATCGGTGTATACTAGAAATGCTTCATTTATCGACAAAACTGCTTTGTATCTTTCAGCTCTATACTTCATCATAGATGAATGCATCATAATAAAGTCAATATCATCAAGTCATAGACTCATCAACAAGTTACTCAATGTGTTCCTTATCCTCATCTGACATGTACATATTTCCTCATGTAGATTTCTCTATTCTTCATCTATTTTTCACCTTTCCTCAGATGTCTCGGTATAGTAACTTATAAGATAAGTGATGTCAAGCTAGTTGACATCAATGACAATATAATACTAATTTAATCATATTACATATCTAACCAGCAACTCCTTAGTGATCTTGTAATCATAGTTTCTTTAGTCAGAATCCAAATCAATTGTATTCCAACACAAGTACTACCGAGGAACCAGAGAAGCTGGTACCAGTTATTCAACTCACATCTTCTGAGGAGATTCACCAAGAAAAAGAGGAGAAGTAGAATAAAAAGCTACTAGTCCTCATGTGGAGGATAAGGGAACTAAGGGAAAATAAGGAAAAGACAAAGTTACTGAGGTACAAGAGCCTACAGAACAAGAAGCAATACAAGATGTTGTACAAATGCCAAGTGGGATCACACCGAAGAAGGAACACAAGAAGGAAATGGAAGTCTTCTCACCTGAGGTAACCATTGATGAAGTTATTACTATTCCTAAATGGGATACTGATAACTTATCCTATGAGAAAATACAAATATTGAAAGATTTATTGTCAAGGAAAAGTAGACAAGAAGAATTGAGAAGAGAACATCAACATAAATAGGTTTTGTATGAAATCAAAGATATATTTAATGATGTTTATGAGTTATCAGATGTAAATAGTTCCTCTCCCATATTGGAACAACTTGTACATATTGTTCAAAAGGTAAATAATGACACGTGTAGTGCTAGTGATAAATTGTTTGAGTGGTCAGAAAGAAATTTGAGACCAAAATGCTAGAGAAAGTATTTGCCGAGATTGCAGTTAAATAGGTCACACTTTCTACTTTGGTAGTAGAGACCAAAGAAGTAATTATAAATGCAAACTCTCTACTCACCAAACTATATAATATTGAACAGTTCACTGAGGATAACCAACATTTGATTGATCAATTACAACAAGAACTTAAAACCACCAGTCAGTCTTTAAGTGTTAATCTAGAACACAGTTCCAATCATTATGTCAAGATAATGCATACTTAAGGAAAGATAGCTGAGATGATGGCTAATGATGGAAAGATTAGATCTCACCTAATTTCTATGCAAACAATTTTAACACCTCACCTAGAGGCATTAGAGAGAAAGTTGGTCAAGGCTAAGGAATTAACTCAAAGGGATCTAAATCTATCTACTGCCGAAAGCCTAATCAATCTAGCTTCCGAGCTAGAAGTGTAGTTTGAAGTTTTAACTGTTGCTGTTGGAGGATGGGAAACTACACTACACATGGTTATGATGCTGCACAAACCATTTCTAGAGAAGCATTTTGAGATCCCCACTCCAGATGACATTCATTGTGTCAAAATCAAGGGGGAAGTAAAATTATGACATGAAAAAGAGGGAGGTAACAAAATTTTTGAAAATTTTTGCATGTATATATATCTCAGGGGGAGTATTTTGCTTATACTACATACTTTTGTAAAGGGAGATGTAATGTCATGACAAAGTTTTTTGCCACTAATGTCAAAGTGGGAGATTGTAGATCTCTATAGTTTTGTTGACTATTAGTGATTGAAACTTAGTCATATATCTAGGCAATGATGGTTGGTCATCATTATGACCTAGTCATTATGTAAAGGCCGAGCTATGTAATGTTTACTTACCGAGCAGTAGTACTGCTGAGTAAGCTTATGGTCACTATGTATTTTTGTAGTATACCGAGTCTAGTTTTTTCGAGTCCTATATGAAATGATTACTGAGTGCCAGAGTTATCAACATATGCCGAGTACAGTGAATGCCAAGTATCAGAAACTGCATTTTCTGAGTTAGCCAGAGAATGACATAAGAGTTTGTTTTTGCATAGTGATCGAGGTAAATAGTTTTGGCTGACATCCTTGTTTTTTATTTTGTTTGTTGAGATAATTACAGAGGTAATTATGCATCTACTTATTAATCATTTATCCCTATGCAATACCTAGAGCCAATGAAAAATTAATAAGACTTAAGTGGCAAAAGGAATTAATTTAAGCCGTAGATCTTGAATCAGTAAAATGTTTTGTTGATTTTATAAGGTCAAGATCTAAACCCTAAAACATAGTAGTAAGGGATAGTGAATGTGAAGGGTATAAGTAGATAGGTATGATTTAGAAAAGAGAAGTATTCAGAGACAGAGTTCAGTGACCGAGCTAAGCAGTGAAAGCACATAAAAGAGACAAATCTGATAGATGAGATCGACATCACTCAGTAAAGAGAAGATATGTTATCTGCATACAGTGCAAATCGAAAGATCAGGTACTAAGACATTCTAGCCAGTGTATCAGGGTAAATCTCTTAACCAAGTAGTCATAACAGACTTTTTGTAATCTCTTAATAGAGTGCTTACTTTATTGTAAGTTTCAAATCCTTTTACAAGGTAGATTGTATAAGTCTTTTAGCTTTTAATAGAGTAGACCCCTCACAGGGTAGATCAAGTTTTGATCAAATTTTGTAAGCCCTAACAATCAAATTTATTACTGCAGTAGTGAAGATTTGTGGGTGTCATCCCCACCCTAGTTTTACCTTTCAAGGGTTTCTAGGTAACCAAAATCTCTGTGTTTTGAATGCTTTCATGGATGATGTTTAGTTTGGTAGTCATTTGATTATGTTCAAGTATTGGTGATGCTATGAAAAAGTTTTATTTATATGAGAATGGTTTAGTAGGTGACTTCTGATTCACCCCCCTCTCAGTATCACATTTCCCAATTATATTTCCAATAGTAAGATCTTCCAACAAGGATCATAATACACTAGTGTAGTTCTTAGTGGGTGTCAATTCCCACTGGATTTTTTACTTATTTGGGTTTCCCCATGATCATATGTGGTGTTATGTGTTATGGTTGTTTATCTTACTTGCATTAATATTTGTTTTAGTACTTAAGCAATTAAGTTAAGTTTCAAGATATTAAAAAAATTAATAATATGTAGAACATTGATTCACCACCCTCTTAGTGTTCCCATTCCTAACAATTAGTATAAGAGCTTTGGTCCTCTAAAGACAAGTTTAACCGCTTGAGGATATCATGGGTTCAGAAGAAGTCAAGCATCTAAAGAAGAATCTTGAAGAAGCTCTTGAAGACCTTGACAAATCTAAAAAGGAAATTAAAGAACTAAAACTAAAGGTTAGTGGCTCTCAAGTATTCATCAATAAATTGAGAAAAGATTTGAAGGATTGTTCAAATAGTGATTTAGGGAAAATGGTCAAAAAGATTAAAGAGTTGGATGAAAATCTATTTAACAATCAAGAAGCCTATGAAGAATAGGTTAAAGAAAACAAGCAGTTGGATGAAGAATTGAGGCAAGAAAATATGAAACTCTTGCAGTTAGAGAACATTAAGAAGCAAGTGGAATTTGAATTCACTAAAGCTAATAATCATATTGACAAATTACACAAAAGCAAGGATCTAATAGAATCATAGTTGTATGCATAGAAGATTAAAGGAGATACCTATGATTGGATTTAATGAAGCCCAAGTTTAGATTGATGCTATGTGAGATAGAATGAAATCTCATAAAGAACCTATAGAAGCTAAGAAGACTAAAGATCTCACTGAAGCTAAAGAAAAACCATCTAAAGATGAGCGCTATAATCACCTAAAAATGGGAAAAAGATCAAGTCTGTTGGCAATTTCAATAAAGTGAGTACATAGATGTTGTCATTATGGAAACATATGATCCACATTAAGAGTGCATAGGTCAGAGAGAAAGTATGGCAGATCGCAATGCAAATTTGTCTAAGTGTGAGATAGTGTTTCCACAGTGTACCAGGATACAGTTTTGGTTTGTAATGTTGAATAGAGCAAGTTCAGTTCTTGTGCACTTGAACATAGATGTTATGATGGCTACTGATGACCCATCTTACAACACAAGTTAGTACGACATGTACAGAATTAGTTATGACAGTTTTACCGAAGAGAGTGTGAAGCTGACAGGATAGAATATGAAGGCAGAATTGGTAAAGAGTTAAGGGATTATTTTGTTTATCAAAATAATGACTTAACAATATAAAGGGACAACATCATAGATGTTAAACCTTATATAAATATATATGGAAGCTGACCATGTAAAGTTATTAGCCTTAATAACTTGTATATATGCAATTGTAATTGTAAAGAAAAGTAGCGATGAAAAAGTGATGTAATGAATGTAATTGTAAAGCGAATATAATAGTGATGATGTGAAGATAAGAGAATAAAATGAATATTGATACAAGAAGAATAAGGTTATGTACCTTGACCTACATTGTCTATTACTTGTCTAGGTAGTGGGCTCATCTTGTAATCATATTTTTGTATCTACAACTCCTAACAGGGTTGAGACTTCTAACAAGGCCTATAGTCCCTTAACCAGGACTGATACACTATACATATGAAATAGACTCCTAACAAGGTCAACATCCTTAATAGGATACTTTTGATTAGTGGATCTTTGTGGGTACCATCCCCACTGGGGTTTTCCCTTGGCCAGGGTTTCCTCGAGAACATATCATGTGTTATGAGTTCTTTATTGTTATGCATATTGTTTAGTTCCTTATGTTATGCATGTATAAAGATAATCTGTTATATCCATAATTAGGTAAAATATAATGTTTGTAGAATACTAATTCAACCCCCCTCTCAGTATTCCCTATTTCTAACAATTGGTATCAAAGCATAGTTACTCGAAGAAGAATCATTAAAGGAAAGCCTAGCAACTTGAGTAAGATCTCTATGGATATGGATCAATTACAGAAGAATCTTGATGAAGTGCTTGAGTAGATTGATATGATTATTGATGAAAGAAACACTCTAAAAAGGAAATATGATGATGCAAAGAACTTTATTGAGAAATTGAAAAACAAGTTAGAAGATCTGCGCTCTGAAAAGGAATCTGAAATTCTTATTGAAGATTGTGATAACAACTTGGAAGAATAAAATGAGATCCTTAAGCATAAATTGAAGATAGTGAATTTGAAGCTTAGTTTGAAAGATGGAAATAGAAAAAATGAAGTAAATCTGAAATCTAAACTTGAAAAAGTGACATCCGAATTTGAGAAAGTAAATGTGCAATATACAAAACTTGAGAAGTACAATAAGATTGTGAAAGGTGAACTGACTCAATCCAAACAACAACTTGAAAGGCTATATTCAAATAGTGAGAAGATCAATGAACAAGTTTCTTTTGGGAAACCATCCTATGATAAGACTGGACTTGGATTTAATATATTTAGAACAAATGATGAAAGCAAGAAACCAGATCTAAAGACATCTGAAAGCATAGATGAGAAGAAGCCTGATGAGATCAACAAATTTGAAGATGCACCTAAAGAAGAAGAATCACCGAAGCAAGAGGAATCACACAAAGGTATGCAAAGAGAATTCAAAGGTAGATGTTTTTCTTGTAATGCTATTGGTCATATGAAAAGAGATTGCATAGGTAAACAGTTTAAACCTCTAAATGGTTATTGTTATAATTGTCATGGTTTTGTACATAGAGCTATTGAATGTAGAAGACCTAAAGTTATTGAGAATAATTATGGTAATAGAATGTTTAGGAATACTAACAATGCAAATAAGAGACCTACTGAAGACATGAACAAAAGAAATGAAGTAGTGTGTTATAGATGCAACAAAGTTGGACACATTGCTAGAAATTGTAGGTCACAGATTAATCAGCAAGGATAGATATATGGGAACAATGGAATTGTTTGTTAGATATGCAATAGGATTGGACATACAACAAGGTTTTGTATAATGAACAATGGAACTTATCATCCAAACCCTAACCCTAGAAACAATGCAAGAAGGAATGAAGATACAAGTAATAGACAAAAAGATTGTTGTAGCAATATAGATGAAGTGAAGTATGTTAAAGCAATAGATCGAGAAGGCATAATCAACATGGAAGGTAATTAGACAGGTGAAGTATTAAGTGGTAAGAATGAATCCTTACCTGACCTATCTTTAAGCACTAAAATTATGTAAATTGCAGTAGTTTAGGAACTTAGAATTAGTATAGAAGTAGATTTATGATGCATTAAGTCTTGCACAGTTAATGTAAGGTAGTTTATGATGTACTATTGCTATGGTTAAGAGCACAAAAGAAAATATTATGTTTTGCAAGATCGCAAGAAGTTTTAAGTTTTGCAGGATAACAAAAATAACTTTTTGGAAAGAAGCGGCAAAAGAATTGAATGCGATGTCAGAATTAAGTGAGATTCAAGTGATAAAAGGTTATGATCAATGTTATTTGTCTATCAAAGTGAATTGAAGTGTTTGGAAGAGCAGAAAGCAAAAATTGGAAGTGTTTTGTAGAGATTTTGTGAAGGATTGAAGCGTTGAATCCTCGCAAACCCTAGAATCATGAATTTGAGGTATTTATCTTGAAAAATCTTTGAATTGGTATAAATAATTGGAAGGGAACATGGATACATCTTTGATTCACAACATTAGAGGCAAGAACAGACCTAAATTGAAGAAAGAACCAGTAGAAGCTTTAGAAGTAGACCCTGAGTTTGCTTTATCATCCGTACCAAATGGAGTTTTGCATTTGGAAAATGTAAAGAGTTATCTTGGATGTAAAATAGAAATAGTAAATGAAAGTGATTTTTCAAGTGAGTATTAGTATATATATAACCAGGATATGTCATTGAAGAAAGGTTATGAACATTTGAAAAATAATGAAATTGTCACATATGGTTTACAGTATGAATTTGATAATGGAGAGTGCACAAAGATCATTTTAAGTAGAATTCACAATGGGAAATTTTGGTTAGAAGAAAGAGTGATTGACATCACAGCTGACCTAATTCATGAAGTCACTAGTTTATCCAAACTTTGTGCTATCCCTTTAAATGAGAAAAACATGAGGAAGATTGTCATTAACAACACTGGATCATCCTATAATGGTAGAGGTATTGTTATTAGCAAGATTAGACAACATGATGTAAGATATCTATGTAAGATTTTGACTACAAAGTTTTGTGCTAATTCTAGAGAAGATGACATGGCAGCTGGCATGGTTCACATTGCCTATTTGATGTGTGTAGACAAAGTTTCTGTTGATATGTGTGAGATTTTGAGAATTCAATTGTTTGAGAATTTGGAGAAGATTAAGAAGTCTAAATATGCACAATTTAGATTCTCATCTTTGATTACATATATGTTTTTCCACCTTTTGAGAAGATTTCCTTATACAATTGGAAATAATTGGAATGATGGACAATCTACGATGGAAAGAATAAACAAAGTTTATAGAAGTCATGTTATTGATCAAGTTAATGAGAGTGTTGTGTTAGTTTTTAAGACATTTTAGAGATTGGTATCTAGCAGATCAAGGATTCCATAGTCACTTGTGGAGAAATATAAGAATGATATTTGTTTCATGGTTGACACTGACTTTACTTACATTGAAGTAGTAGAACCCAGAGTTGAATTCATAGACCCTCTTGGCTATGAGATTTCCAAGATTGAAATAGAAGAGTATGTTGGAAGATTGTTGAGAAGTAAATTGGACACCCAATGCAGCAGGTTTGGAACTTATGAAGACAACTTTAATTTTGTTAAAGCTAAAATTGAAGAGAAACAGTCTAAGAAAAGAGTTGACAGTACCATAAAGAGAATATTGAAAGACACAAGGATGATAGAAAGAGAATTTTTGATAGCTAAATAGATAGCAGCAAAATTGAGAGAGGTTGGATGGGGAGAAGTCTTGAGTGTACCACCTTTATCCATTGCAGTACAAAAAGAGCCTACACCAGTTAAAGTGAAAGTAGAAGAACCAGAAAAGGAACAAGTAACACTAAGCAAGAGAAAGAAAGAAATTTCTACTGGACCAAGAAAGAGATAGAAGACTATAGTTCAACCAGTACCAAGAAAGTTTGTAGAAGTTAAAGATGATGACTCTACTGTGAAGAAGAAAGCATGGAAACCCAGAGTTGAGAGAGTGAATGAAGAAATCATACAAGATGGAGACTTTACTAAGATGAATAAGTACTATGATCTTTATAACTATTCTGAAAGATTGAATCTTGAAAATTCTATTGTTAAGTACATGATTCTAGCTAACAAGAAGTTTGATACAATTCAAGGTCAGATACTTGATGATTTGTACAATAAACTTATTAATATAAAATAGAGAGCATCTGAGGAAGACAAAACTATAAGAGAGAATCTTGTGAGAAAGTTTTGTGAAGTGAAAGATGATGTCATTTGAAGTAGATTTTGAAGCCCCTTGACACTCTTTTGAGGACTAAGAGGAGAACCATTCAGATCATGGTAGGATAGTATGAGAAAGTGAGAACAAAAATAGAGAAAGCAATAATTAAAGTAATGACAGAAATTGTTGGAGAAACTTCAGTTGCAGAAGGACATGCAGTTGATGCTGAACCAGAGGATATTCCCTCTCCTTCAGCTGTTAACATTGAAGATGATACAATGGACATTGAAGGTACTAAGGTGACCTTGGACATGGAAGATAATGTATTTAAGAATTTAGATAACATTGTTGACAATTCGGCTCTTAATGAACCAGATAGGACTGAAGAAGCAGTGTAGACTGAATTGGTGAGTGATGAACCTAAAGAGATAGAAATTCATGAACCCACTCCTGAGGTAAAGAAAAAAGAAATTGGAACCTTGTTTAAAGACTTAGGTAAAGAAGTTGATGATGATGATGATTAGCTAGAGCTAATTAGTTCTTTGAATAAGATTATTGGAAAGAATAAGAAAGTAAAGAATCTAGAAGGAAGTCTAAAGGAACTAACATAGAAGTTGAAAAGTATTGTAACTACACATATTTCAAAAGCAGATCCTTTGGAGAGAGCCAAAAAAGGTAATAAGTACTTTTGATGATGAGTTTACCAACTTATCAGACATTGCTAAAGTAAGAGCTCAAGCAGCTTATGAAGCTGAAATGCTTTTAAGCATAAGTCAGAATATCATAAATGATATTATTAGTCTTGATGTTTGTATCAAGAACTTGAGGAAACATTTGGAGACTGGAAAAACTTTGTACATACAGTGTACAAAACCTAAGATTTTGATAGCAGCAGAGGAGTAGAAAATCAAGGCGAAGGAAGCTGAGATTCAGAATGAATCTAATCTTCTTTCTGGACCCAATTTAAAGTAAGTGATGTTGAGAAGAAATTTAGGAAGTGTTATGATGAAATAAGATCATTGCAAGATGAAAAGAACAAGAAATTGAGAAGATTTGAACTTCTGAGAGAGAATACGTCTATAAAGTTGAGCATTATTGAGGAACAGTTAGAAGAATGTCTTACTACTAAGACATCATTTTAGAAATTTAATTTTGAGAACCTTCAAGCTTGTCAGCTAGCAGCTTATGGATTAAGCACACTTCTGAATGTGGCAGATTCTATCAGAAAGTCATGGGAGAAAGAGTTTGAAGACATGAAAGTAATTTTTTGCAGATTGTCTTGCAAGCCTACTGGCTTTGTAATAAGTAAATGGAGGTATAATCTTTTTTGGGTTACAATTTTGTAATCCTCCCCACTTTATTTTGTCATTGTTGTTAAAGGGGGAGTGATTGTAGTAAAGCAAAAAATTGTTATATATATGAGGATTGATACTCTTAGGGGGATTATTGTATGAAGTTTTGTATCAGAAAGTATATTTTGAGGATTTATAAGGATAGTATACATATTCTATACTATGGCCAAAAAATTTTTATAAATTTTTGAGATTTTGACTTGTACACTTAGCCAATTTTCTCATATGTTGCCACCAATGACAAAGGGGGAGATTGTTGGCAATTTGGCTGAAGTGAGTACATAGATGTTGTCATTATGGCAACATATGATCCACATTAAGAGCACACAAGTCAGAGAGCAAGTATGGAAAATCGCAATGCAAATTTTTCCAAGTGTGAGATAGTGTTTTCACAGTGTACCAGGATACAGTTTTGGTTTGCGATGTTGACTGGTGAAAGTTCAGTGCGCAAAGTTTTGGTTTGTGACATTGACTGGACAAATTTTAGTGCTTGTGCACTTGAACATAGATGCTATGATGGCTATTGATGACCCATCTTAGAGTGCAAGTTAGTACGACATGTACAAAATTAGTTATGACAGTTTTATCGAAGACAGTGTGAAGCTGACAGGACAGAATATGAAGGCAAAATTGGTAAAGAGTTAAGGGATTATTTTGTTTATCAAAATAATGACTTAACAATATAAAGGGATGAAATCCTATATGTTAACCCTTAGATAAAGATATATGGAAGCTGACCATGTAAATTTATTAGCCTTAATAACTTGTATATATGCAATTGTAATTGTAAAGAAAAGTAGCGATGAAAAAGTGATGTAATGAATGTAATTGTAAAGAGAATATAATAGTGGTGATGTGAAGATAAGATCAAAAAAGGAATATTGATACAAGTAGAATAAGGTTATGTACCTTGACCTACATTGTATATTACTTGTTTGGGCAGTGGGCTCACCTTGTAATCAAATTTTTGTATCTACAACTCCTAACAGGGTTGAGGCTTCTAACAAGGCCTATAGTCCCTTAACCAGGATTGATACACTATACATATGTAATAGACTCCTAATAGGGTCAACATCCTTAATAGGATACTTTTGATTAGTGGATCTTTGTGGGTACCATCCCCACCGGGGTTTTCCCTTGGCCAGGGTTTCCTCGAGAACATGTCATGTGTTATGAGTTCTTTATTGTTATGCATATTGTTTAGTTTCTTATGTTATGCATGTATAAAGATAATTTTTTATATCCATAATTGGGAAAAAAATAAATTTTGTAGAGTACTAATTCACCCCCCCCCCCCCTCTCAGTATTCCCTATTTCTAACAAAATGAAAGAAAATAAATTCAAATCAAGGACATAATTGAAGCAATTGAATCACAATGCATAATTAGCCAATCAAAATGAAAATCAAGTCTTAATTCAAGATCAATCAAAAATTGAGAGCATTTTAATCAAGTGCAATCAAATCAAAATATAATTAATCAATTAATTGTATAGTCTTGGATTAAATTAAATTGAACCCATTCAAGGGGTACATGGCTAAAATAAATCAATTAAATCAATTAATAAATCTCAATTACTCTCAAAAACCACAAAGGGAGGAAATTCAATCAACCAATGAGATTTAAGGAAAGGAATTCACATGGATCAAGCCAAATTCAATCTCAATCACTCAAAGTGAAAGAGAATCTTGACCATTGATCTTGTCTACTTGTCCCAAGCTTTGAGGACACAAACTTTGCATTGTCTTCAAAGGGTGGAACCAAGGACTCAACCAAGATTTAATCATGATCAAACATAACTACACGCCCTACCATTGGAAAATTTATAAAAGGAAGACTAAATTCCTTCATTATTCATAACCACACATCTGAGAATTGCATTGAACCTCTTGCAATTTGAGTTTAGAAAGGCATTTGAGAGCTTAATTAGAATTTACTTTGATATAATCATTAGCTTTAACTTGTTTATCTTATCATTCTCATTCTAGGACTATCATTAATGGAAGCTTGCTAAGAGCTTTGCATTAAGATTCTTAGTTAGAGAGCCATAGGATGCTCAATTGATCATTAATTTGCTAAATAGTTTCTCTATTGTGGTTTAATTTAGTTACTATTTCATTTATTATTGATGATTAACCTTAATTCTATGAAGATAATTTCCCTAGTATACAAAAGAGCACCCACCATGGGGCTCTAAGCCTCATTTCATCATTTTCATCATATTTTGTATGCTTGTATTTTCACTTTTCCATGAATTTTCTGTAGAAAATAGGTGAAGTCACTCATACAAACAATTCAGTCATTTCTACAGTCATTTTGATGATGCTTGAGATCACTATTCTGACGCCTACTAGCTGATAACTCACCCCTAGTCAATCACTTCTCTTCAATCTTAAATTCTTTCTAGTCGCCTGCGAGATAGATGCTCATGCCTATGAGATAAATTATTCAGCCTTTGCGTGTAAAGTCATGTTTGTGACTTAAGAAGTGTCACCTATCCACTATTTGTCACCGGTTGTGACAGACCTTTTCTAAGCACTTTACAAACAAAGTCACATGTAGTATCTTCTATTTTACGCTTAGTATTGTTAAATTGTCGCTTTAGATAAATCATTTTACACAATTTTCAATACTGTTTACACTTAGAAATAAATTGTTCACGCTTGATTAACTTTCAATGTCACCTGTATCAGTGGAAAGTGACACTTGTTGTCATTAAAGTTACGTTTGCTAACAATTTGATCTTGCGTATTAGCTGGACAATGTCGCTTTCTATCTATTATCTTAATTTGTTGTCAGATTGATTAGTTCAATTATCTAACTCTCTGTTTGTATGTTTTGACTATAAATGAGCAGGCACAGAAAGGTCCAAAAGCCAGAGAGAAGGTTTAATCAAGAAGAGAAGGTCCAAAACATTGCACATATCAAGGTTGTTCTTGAGACATCACAAGAGGAAGAAAACTAGGTATATCAAAACTATCTTGGAATTATTGAAGCTTACAAAATGAAATTTGTTTCTCTTAATTGGATTTTTACTCCTTAGTTCAAGTTTTTCCTTAAAAATTTGCAAATAAGGTGCTTAAGGTTCAATACATAATTCTTTCCTTCATCAATTTTGATTTGGTTTCCCCTCATCGTGATTGTTGGTGTTGACTAACTTACTAGTGGAAAAGCACATTTGGAAGGAGCTATTGCCAAGGTAAGGATAAAAACAATGAAATCACTCAAAAATGCCCCTAACTTCGGTTAGCTACAAGGAAAAGGTAAGCCTCAACTAGTCAATATTTTCCCTTAAATTGTGGGATTGATGCATTTGAAAAATCTAGTAATTAAGAAGGATTAAGGAATCAAACACTTAAAATCAAAGCCCCTTGTTTGTGGAAGAGAGTAGAAATACTCAAATCCCTATAGTTAGTGGGTGAAATCAATTGAACATTGCCAATTGTGTTTGGGAACTAAAGGAAAAGTTAGGGATATGCTCTTCACCTTTTAGTGAACCAAATTCCCAAAAGCTTGACCTTAACTCCATTTTTCTGTGTTTTGAATGAACATGCTATAGAATTAGTGGGCTCGCCTCCCCAGTTTGTCTTAACAAGGTCGGTGAGAGGGACAGCCCAAAGTGGGATATGCTCATTTTTACTATCGGAATCCAACCCACTATAAAACAAAATGCATGCATCCTTAATGGGGTGTGTGACAAATAGATTTTAAATTTTTTGAACTTCCTCTAGTAGTCCTCATAGATTATGCCAAATTGTACTTTTGTGCATGTGGGAAGCACCTTAACATACTTGGGGGATGAAAGTTTAAAGTCTATTTGAATGGAATCAATATTAAATCCTTGATAAAATAGAAAGACCACCTTTTAGAGCCATGTTTATGAGCCAAATCTTGTGCTAGGTAGGTGCTTGAAGTGTCTTTTTGTGCAAAACCCGTGACAACGTTCTTCAAACAAAACATTTTTTGTTAAGTGGGTAAAAAGAGACAGGTGAATGTGTGATTGTTGTGTTTGAAATACATAAACAAGTGAGAGATATATCCATTGAAAATTAATCTTATATTTTTAAATCTCTTCAATTTAAAATCAACAATTCTTGAATCAAGGATCACTTCAAATCAAACCCTTGTTGGATGCCAGTTTCTACGTGGTCCCACACATATAGGGTATCATTACAAGGAGATAGCACTCTTTTTGCAAACCAAGGGAAAGAAGTTGAATACCAAAGTCTTTTCAAGGGACCTAATCAAGAGGAAATTTTTCCAAACCTATTTGAACAAAGACTTGGAGTGATGGATAGGAACTCGGCATATCATAATCACAATATCAACAATGCCAATCATAATCCCAAAGAAAAACTTGAGGAAAGGGTTGAGAGAGCTTCCCAAGACCTAGACTTCCTAGAGGTTATGGAGAAATTGATAGATAAGGATAAGGAGAACTTTTTCCTAAACCTAGCCCAAAAGGGAGTAAAGTTGCCTTATGATTTTGATATTGACCAACACAAGAAAGACCAACAACAAGATGACCCCGTGAATGTTATGAATAGGTAGATAAATTCCTTCCAAGAACAAATTGATACCATGAGGAAGGGAGCCAAACCTAAGGTATTTTCCATTGAAGCTTTGTGTCCTTTCCCTGTCAACAAAAGCTTAGCTATGGTATCTTTTCCCTTCAATACCATTTTTCCTAAATATGATAAGTACATGGGTAAAATAGACCCACAGGATCATCTAAGAGAGTTTTGTTCCCTAAGCATAGAGTTCATGCACAATGATACATATCTAATGCGACTCTTTCCTAGAAGCTTAGGAGGTCCCTCAATGGAGTGGTTCTCAAAACTAACCCAAGGAATAAATACCTTTGTGGAGCTAGCCTCCAAGTTCATAACCCATTACTCTTATAACATTGAGCATGAAATCACAATGCTCAAGTTATGCGATACAAAACAGAAAGATGGAGAGTCCTTAGGATTCCTACAAAGGTGGAGGACCATTTTTGCAAGGCATCCACAAAGTATCCCTGAGAAAGAGAAGATAGAAATCTTCACCAACAATTTGAGCATGGAAATGAATTATAGATTACAACTTCAATGTCCCCCAACATTTGAAAAACTCATCAAAAATGGGATCAAGATTGAAGATGTTTTGGTCAAGAGAGGTGAAATCAAATTATTTAAAGATAGAAAATCCAACAACAACAACAACAATAATAACAGCAATAACAATAATTATGTGCCTAAGTATTTCAATAATCAAGGGTCCAACAATAACAATGATAAATCTAAATCATGGATAAAGAATAACAACAAAAACCTTGTGAATGATGGAGTTGTGGAGGCCCAAAACTTGAATTCAACCCCTTTTATCCTACCATATGGAGCTAATTCTTCAAATAATGTTGATCAATCAAACAAAACTCCATATAATTCCAATAATTCTGATAACTATTCCAACACTTCCAACAATAATGCCAAAGGGGAAAAATCAAAATCCTCCTACTCCAATTATAATAAAAAGAAATTCACCTACTTAGGTGAACCTTTGGATAATGTATTAAGGACCTTAGTTACTAATAATGTCATCACATTACCTGATATGAAAGATTATGAACCTGAAGTTAAGCCTTATTGGTGGAATGAGGCCCATCATTGCAAATATCATTGAAATAGAGGTCACCCAAAAAATAAATGCATGAGGTTAAAACACTTGGTGCAAGATTTAATTGACAAGGGAACCATTAAAATTGAAGGGTCTCAAAATAATAGAGATCATATGGCCTTCAAAAACCCCTTTTTGAATCATGAAAAGGGTGAGTCATCAAATACTAACCAAAATAAAAAAAAGGGCAATGAAAAAGTGAACTTTGCTCATACCTATGATAACATGATAAATACTATAAGAGAAAGGATCAAACCATAAATGTTATCATAGTGAAAGATAAGTTAAGGGAAGTATCATCAAATATTGTCACTAGGGGGCAAGCATAAAAAATTATCCTACCTACCAATGCTCCAAAGATTGTGTTATCAAACAAGGCTTCAACATCATCATCGAAACAATATAACTTGGTTGATCAATTACAAAGAACTCCCACTCAAATCTATATTCTTGAGCTGCTCAAATTATCACCAATTCATAAGGATATCTTGGAGAAAGCCTTATTGGAAACAAATGTGCCTCTAAATTTGGAGGTAGACAAATTTCAAAATTTGGTAGGGCACTTAATTGCACCCTATTGCTGATCATTTTCTAAACAAGAATACATGTCCCTTAATCATCCTCAAAATCTTCCCTTACATATAGAAGTGTTGATCCATAAGCATAGGGTGAAAAGAGTCCTTATAGATGGAGGAGCTGGCCTAACATTTGTACCCTTAACTTGGTGAAAGCCCTAGGATTTTTTGAGGAGGCTACTGACTCTAAGAAAAAGATAACCATAAAAGCCTACAATGATGAAGAAAGAGCCTCAAAACGAGTCATAGTGCTACCCATTAGAGTTGGTCTCATGCAAAAAGAGACCATATGTCAAGTGTTGGACTTAAAGTTGACTTACAATATCTTGTTAGGGAGGCCATGGATCTATGAAATGCAAGTTGTTCCTTCAACTTATCATCAATGCCTAAAATTCCCATATCTAGGACAAGAGATAATGGTAAGTGGGGATCTAAACCAATTCAAATATTGTAATAATGTCAAGCCTATCAATGACTCCTTGGTTCCACACAATGCTAAAGGGTCTATACCCAATCAAATGGAGCAAGGTCAAAGTTCTAAGGACATCCCTTTGTTGAAAGGAAAAGAAAAGATGAAAGAAGAAGTTGTTATTGAAGATACACCAAAACTCATTAACCAAACTACATCAACTAAAGGAAAAGAGAAGGTTAATGAGGATAAAATTATTGAAGAACCAAAAGAAGACCCTACCAAAGCTATCCAAGTGTACACTAAAGAGGCCCATTATCAAAAGATGGACCAAATTATGAATAATTTTGATAAGCAATGTAAGATCAAGAAAAAAGGAGTAGGCGAGTACTCCTTATCTATGATGGACCTACTTTTATCACCCAAGTCCTTTGGAAAACCTCCAAATCTACCCCATAGATATAATGATAACCTTTTAAGGGAAATTATATGATCTGCCATGGATGAAGAAGATAACGAAATCCTAAAATGGCTATACAAAGATGAAGAATCAAGTGCCCACATCAAACATATCCAAAATGCAATCATTCCCACACATCAATATGGGAAAGGGTTTTCAATCATGCAAAAGATGGGGTACAAAGGTCAAGGACCTTTGGGCATGAACAATGAAGGGCTCCTTGAACCCATATAATCAACATGGCGAGATTCCAAAGAGAAAGAAGGATTAGGGTATCTTGAAGAAGGATACACTCAAAAACATTACCCCAAGCTATATGATCAAATATTACAATTAGAATCTCATAGTGATGAGGATTCTAATGAATGGGAATGGGATACCCTATCAAATGAGTCATGTCAAGATAAGGGTATTGATGTCATTCATACCTATGCTTCTACCAAAAATAAAGGACCAATAATAGAATCAAATTCAAATCAAGCATCTAGTTCTAGTCAAGTGATCCTAAATGATGTGCCAAGCATAGAAATAGAGATAAGTAGATGGGTAGGTGAACCATATGTTCCTTCATGGAGACCTACTATGGAAAAATCAAACATTAGGTTTAATCCACATGATTTTTATCCAACAGAAACCCTAGAGGAGTCTAGTGAGGAGGACTTTGATCCTTCTTCTTTAGAACATTTAGAGGAAGCCCATGTTTGAGATTTACAAGATAAAATGTATGAACCCTCCAATAATGAGATATATACTCTAAATCCAATTGAAACAAACCCAAGTGTTGACCCATTAACTCTCATCCACCCGGACTTAATTGAATGGAATGCCATTGAACCAACTACCTTGCCAATTTTCTTAAATGACAACATGGTGTCCCAATACCTCAACATGATTGAACCTTCTTCTATCAAATAATATCAAGAATAAATGATCAAAGGGAGCATCCAAACTTCTAATTCGAGAAAAAATTTATAAAAAAAAAAAAATAGAAAAGGAAAAAAATTGAGTGTTGAAAACCATGTTGTGGCAACATTAGATCAAGAAAAAAATAAAGAAATAAAAGATGTTTCCAAAGGTGAAAAACCAATAGAGGCACTTAAGGAAGGGATTTTGGATGCTCTACCAGAACATTATGAAGAAAGATCTCCGATCTTAATGGAGCCAACAAAAAAGATAAATATTGGATCATAAACAGAGCCAAAGATCGTCCACCTAGAAGCATCACTATCTAGCGAAGAAAGAATAGAATTCATCAAGATATTTAAGGAAAAACAAGTTAACTTTGCATGGTCTTATGATGATATGTCAAGTTTAGACCCAAATCTGATAATGAATCATCTAAATATCAAGGAATGAGCCAAACCTGTTAAGCAAAAGCTAAGGAAGATGCATCCTCATATAGCACTACTTGTCAAAGTGGAGTTAGAAAAACTATTTAAGGTGGGATTTATAAGGGCCATTGATTATGCATAATGGATCTTAAATATAGTGCGTTTATCAAAAGCAAACAAATCCATCAGAATCTACACGGACTTTAGAGACTTAAACTTGGCATGTCCTAAGGATGATTTCCCACTTCCAAGTATTGATGCCATTGTGGACCTAATAGTAGGAAACTCTATGTTTTTACTCATGGATGGATTTAGTAGATATAACCAGATAAAGATAGCACTAGAAGACCAAGATAAAACTACCTTTACATGTGCATGGGGTACTTTTTTCTGGAATGTCATGCCATTTGGCTTAAAGAAGGCAGGAGCGACCTATCAAAGAGAAATGAATACAATATTTCATGATATGATGCATAAGTTCATGGAGGATTATGTGGATGACATATTAGCCAAATCACACTCAAGAAAAGAGAACCTTCCAATTTTGGCAAATTTTTTTGAAAGGCTAGAAGAATTCAAAGTAAGACTTAACACAAAGAAATGTGCATTTGAAGTCCAATCCGGCAAACTACTTGGCTATATTGTATCTGGAAAAGGGATTGAGGTGGATACCACTAAAGTGAAGGCTATTATGGAAATGGAAGCACCTAAAAACATTATTCAAATGAGATCTTTACAAGGAAGGTTCCAATCCATTAGGAAATTTATCTCCCAATTAGTGGAAAAATGTCATAATTTCACCCAACTTTTGCATAAGGATACAATTTTCAAATGGGATGAAAAATGTGAAGAAGCCTTTAAATCTATTAAAGAAATATCTCATGAATCCACCAATCTTGATGCCACCTATCAGAGGCAAGCCCTTGATCTTATATATTTCAGTAATGGAGAATTCATTAGGGGCACTTTTAGCACAAGAGGATGAAATGGGAAAGGAAAATGCAATTTACTACATAAGTAGAACCTTAGTCAAATACAAGCTAAATTATACATTTATGGAAAGGGCATGCTTGGATGTGGTTTTTTCTTCCCAAAAATTACACCATTATATGCTATCCCAAAAGATAAGGCTCATTGCCAAAATTGACCCATTAAAGTATCTACTTAGTAAAATAGCATTGAATGGAAGGCTAGCAAAGTGGGTGATGATACTAAGTGAGTTCGACATAGAATATGTTGATAGAAAATTAGTCAAAGGGAAATTTATTACAGACCAATTAGTAGAAGCACCACTTAAAGATGATCATCCTATAAAAGTGGAGTTCCTAAATTCAGAGATTGTGAATGTTGAGGCAAAAACATGGCAACTTTATTTTGATGGTTCCTACACTCATCATGGATCGGGAGAAGGCATACTTCTCATCACTCCTCAAGGCTCTACTATCCCTAAGTCTTATAAATTGCTATTCGCATGCACAAATAATATAGCAGAATATGAAGCCTTGGTTATTAGAATCAAGCTGGCATTAGAGTGGAAAGTGACAAAATTAAAGGTTTATGGGGATTCACAATAAGTCATCAATCAAGTCAACGAGGAATATCAGATGAAAGATGACAAATTGATACCCTAAAAAAACATGATGGAAAGTCTTAAAACTTATTTTATACTTATCACATTTGAACAAGTGTCGAGGGAAAAGAACAAAGCAATAGATGTAATGGCAACTTTGGCTTCACTTCTACAAATGCTAGATCAGAGTGCCAGATATGAGTTCTTGGTAGAAGAAGTGGATCAACCCACATTTGACCCTACCCATCCTTACACCATTTTCTTGTTAACTACAAATGAATCACCCTAGTATGGACCAATCTACACTTACTTGAAAGATAAAATCCTTCCCATAGGCCAAACCAGGAGTCAAAAGAAAAGCTTCATTCGCCAAGCCACCCGATACACCATAATTTCAGAAACATTGTATCAAAAAATTCTAGACAAAATTCTCCTTAGATGTGTAGAAGAAGAGGAATCAAACTTAGCCTTACGAGAAATCCACGAAGGAATTTTTGGGTCACACTTGAACAGATTAACCCTAGCCAAGAAAATTCTTAGGATAGGATATTTTTGGCCCATGATGGAGAAAGACACTTGTAACTTTGCCAAAACTTGTAGAAATTGTCAATTCCATGGAAACTTGATACATGTTCCCACACAAGAGCTTCATCTAATGACAACACCTTGGTCATTCTATCAATGGGGTCTAGACCTAATAGGCATGATTTATCCACCATCCTCGAATGGTCACAAATTCATCATCATGAAAACTAAGTACTTTACTAAGTGGGTGGAAGCTTTACCCCTATCAACTGAAACCGGAAAGAAGATTTATTTTTTTATCCTCAATCATATTATTTGTAGATATGTCATACCTCATGCCATCATAATGGATAATGCAAAGCATTTCAAAAATAAAGACTTAAAGGAATTATGCACCAAGTTTCACATGATTCATCATTCTTCTTCAATCTATTACCCTTAAGGTAATGGACAAGCCGAAACAATAAATAAAAACATCTTGAAATTTTTGAAGAGAACGGTGGACAACTCAAGGAGGGATTGGCACATTAAAATAAACCCGACCTTATGGGCTTATAGAACAAGCATAAGAATGCCAACAAGGGCTACACCCTTTTCATTAGTCTTTGGAATAGAAGTGGTTTTTCCTTTAGAGTTATAAATTTCATCTTTGAGGATATCTATGCATCGTTTGATAAATGAGGAAGATTATGAGGTTGCAAGGCTGCAAGAACTAGAACTCTTAGATGAAAAACATAAGAAAGCATTTGATCATTTGAAGGTGTACCGGAATAGGATGTAAAGGGCTTACAATAACCACATCAAGCCAAGAACATTTCAAATAGGTGACTTAGTTTTGTGAGAAAATCCCAAGAATCAAGCAGAAAGGTAAAATAAAGGAAAAAGGGAAGCAAACTGGTTATGACCATTTCTCATTGTTGAAAATTTTTGGACTGGCACCTATAAACTAGCAAATTGTGATGGCAAAGAATTGCAAGAGCCTATTAATTGCATACATCTCAAGAGGTTCTATACATGAGGTAGATGAAAGAGTATAAAGAGTATCAGATGTAGGAGCATCATATTTATTGTACATAATTAAAAGAGATCCTAAAAATACCAAAACATTTGAAAAGAAGAAAAGATAAAAAATAGTGGAAAATTGAGCATGAAGAAAGAAAAAACATTCATCTATGATCCTCAGAAAGAAAAAAAAAATTGACAAAAAAAAAGAAAAATACAAAAAAATAAAAAAAGAAGAAAAGTGCCTTGGTGAAAACCTAGCAAATAGGCACCTTGGTAGCAAACAAAGAGAAAAGCTTTAAAAATAGAAAAAAGAGCTAGATCCATTCAATCAATGAAAACTTGGTAAATAGGCACCGTTGAAAGTCCAAGTCAGTCACATACCTAGAGGGTCACCATGTAAATATTGCATTCGCTAGTATTTGTATATATTGCATAATAAAATCCCACAGTTGCATTTGCGAGTACCTCAAGATTTTGATCACCTAATCTGCAAATTTTCCTAAGTCCCACAATTGAAATCAATATCAAACTGGGGGAAATCTACTCAAGAGGAGAAAGGATTCTTCAAGCAAGCTTTATTCAATCAGAGAATCAATTCATCAAACTTGAAAGAGGAACAATTAATCAAATCTACATCCTAAGCAAATTAGAGCCTAAAATGCAAAATTGGATCCAAGAACTGAAATGACCTTACCTTTATCAGGATTAAAAACATGAAATGGATGGAACTACACTTGAAGTATGGATTTGAAAAACATTGCAAAATTTTTTCTAAGTGTTAACTCAATTGATGAAATCATTTCTTTCTAGCGAATTGATGAAAGTTTTAGACTAGACAAGCTATGATGAAAGGATGATATTTTCTTGATTTCTGAATGATTGTCTTAAAATCAAAGTTTTAAATCATGTATTATTTGTCTAACGACATGATCATCAAAGAATCATCAAGGACTTGTGATGCAGGAGCATCTTGGGTGTAAGAGCAATCTTGCATCACCCAAAAATATTTTTGTTTTTGAATTCAATAAGGGCTATCATGTCAAGAGCTGCTATTTATGGAAAGTTACTATTTTTGGTAATTTTTGTATGTGCTCAGTATGATCTGATTTCTTTCTTGGAGGTTCATTTTGGTCATATAAGTCTGCCAGTAAAGTTTCATTTCCAAATCAAGTGTATGTTGGAAGATATTGAAGATTTTCGGTATTGGCAGCAGGGTACAGAAACTTTGAACTCAATTTTGAAGGCTTTAGAGGCCCTGGATGAGGTCAAAAATTTGGGTGACAGGCGCTTGCATGGGTCAAGCCTGTAGGGTGCTTCGTGGCATTTCTGAAATGGGGTTATAATAGCCGATCGGGTCAACTGGTGATGACTTATGGTCTTCGGAAGTTGGGCCACCTGAAATGGCAGAAAATAATTTTCTTCAAAATTTTTGTTCGGGTTTCAAAAGTTATCTTGAGCCGACTATGATGTAATAAAATGTAAAATAAAATAATTCTAAGTTTGGTCGGCCTTATTGGCTAAAATTTTGGAACCTTCCCAGGCGGTGGAAAATTGCCTATATAAGGAAGGCTGTATTATTGTCTTAGGCAGTTCAGAATAGTTCTGGGTAGTAGATCTGGGTAATAGTTCGAGGCTTTGTCCTACAGAATATTGTAAGGGAATGCCCATGTGGCTTTGCATATTGTAATTCTGAAAGTTTGTAATTCCACATTTGTGGAGATAATAAGAAGCCAATTTTCTGTTCCTGCATATTGTTGTTTTTTCTCTATATCTGTTATGTGTTTGTGGTATTAAGGGGAGCACCCTTCATCAGGTGGTATCAGAGTAGGTTTTCCTGAGTGTGTAAACTGTGAGGTAGTTTGCACCAGGACTGTGGTTAGGGTTTCGGTGCGCATCGCAAAAAAAAATGCCTCCACGAAGGGAACGTGGCGGAAGAGCGGGTTTTGTAACACTTGAGGTTAGGGCACTACAGAGACAAGTGCGAGCATTGCAAGAAGAGATTCATAGAGGAATGAATCTTAATGTCAGAGATGAAAGCGAGGATGAAGCTGAAGAAGAATATCAAGAAGGAGAAGTCGAAATTGTGAACCAGGAGGAAGAAAGACTTTTTCGGGCGATTTCCAAAATTGGGAAAAGACCTAAGATTGAGGTTCCTACATTTTCTGGAAATCTTAACCCAGAGGAATTGATCGACTGGATCAATGAATGTGAAGAATATTTTGAGTATGAAGATGTCGAGGATCTTGATAGGGTCAAATTTGCGAAGGCCAGACTGAAAGGTCATGTGAAGATATGGTGGCAAGAGATTCAGTTGGAGTGAAATAGAAGGGGAAAGGAGAAAATCATGAGATGGGATCGGATGGTGGATAAATTGAAGTGGCAGTTCATTCCTGTTGATTATGAGCTTGACCTACTAAAGAAAATGCAGAGTTTGAAGCAAGCAGGAAGATCTGTTCAGGAGTATACAGAGGAGTTCTATCGACTTCTCATCAGAACAGGCCATGCAGAAGCTGATAAGGAGAAAGTTGCCCGATACCTTAATGGGTTAAGGCCAAGCATTCAGGAGGAGTTGAATCTGGTTCGAATGAACAGTATTGAAGAGGCATACCAGTTTGCCCTAAAAGTAGAGGAAAAGCTGAACAAGAAGTTTGAGAGTAGACAAAACGGAAGAGGTCACGGTGGACGATCTGGTGGACAGTCATATGGTGGCCAAAATGAAGATCCGAAAAAGAAGGATGAGGCCAGTAGCAGTCAGAATTAGTGAGGAAATAATTCCAATTGCTTCCAGGATCAGAATAATAGAGATCAGAGAGGAAGAGGAAGAGGACAAGGATCTGGAAGAGGTGGCTTCCGTGGAACATGTTTTCACTGTGGAGAAGAAGGTCATAGGGCATTTGAATCTCCTTAGTGCCAAGGTAGAATAGATAGGAGAAATGAAGGTTAGGCCAGAGTTGCACATGTAGATGAAGATGCCAGATCATCAAATTCTGAAGATGCTAAAAGAGGAGAAACGTTGATTAACAGAAGAGTCCTGTTGAGTGGTGAGAATGAACCTGAGCAAAGGAGGAGCCTATTTAACACTAGGTGTAAGTGTGAAGGTAAATGTTGTGATGTGATTATTGATAGTGGAAGCACTGACAATTTGGTGTCAGAAGAGATGGTGACAAAGTTGAAGCTCAAGAGATAGAAACACCCACATCCATATCGGATTGCCTGGGTACAGGATGACCACAAGGTCATGGTCAATGAACAATGCCTGGTGAAGTTCAGGATTGGTGGATACCAAGATGAGGTATTGTGTGATATCATATCTATGGATGCATGTCATATGTTGTTGGGTAGACCATGGCAGTTTGACAGATGTGTTGTACATGATGGTCGTGCGAATACCTATTCCCTGACAAAGGATGGAGTGCGACATAAGCTAAAACCATTGAAGGAGACTGAAGAAAAGGTATGTGGTAATGCAAGGATAACTTTTGTTGATGGAAGAAATTTCCTAGATGGTATGAGGCATGAGCATGTATGTTTTTCTTTAATTCCAAAAGCTGGTAAAGAGGAAGTAGAAGATGTTCCTGTAGAAGTTGCAGATTTGTTGAATGAGTTTCAGGATATTGTATCTGATAATGTGCCTGATGGATTACCACCAGTTAGGAAGATCGGTCATTAGATGGACTTGATCCCAGGAGCGAGTTTTCCGAATAAGGCAGCACACAGAATGACACCTGTAGAAAGTGAGGAGTTGAACAGACAAGTACATGAACTGTTACAGAAAGGATTGATCCGTGAGAGTTTGAGTCCCTGTGCTGTACCAGCAGTATTAGCACCAAAGAAGAATGGAGAATGGAGGATGTGTACAGATTCTAGGGCAATAAACAAGATCACAATCAAGTACAGGTTTCCATTGCCACAAATGGATGATATTATGGACTGTTTGAGTGGAGCTGTGTATTTCTCAAAGATAGATCTGAAAAGTGGATATCATCAGATTCAGATCAGAGAAGGAGATGAATGGAAGACTACCTTCAAGACAAAGGAAGGACTATATGAGTGGTTAGTCATGCCTTTTGGGCTAACCAATGCACCGAGCACTTTCATGCGGCTCATGAACGAGGTTCTGAAAGAATTTCTGGGTAAGTTTGTCATTGTTTACCTAGATGATATTTTGATCTTTAGTAAGACATTGGATGAGCATATGATGCATATTCGTATGGTATTTGAGAAGTTGAGAGAAGAGAAATTGTTGATTAATTTGAAGAAGTGCAGTTTTGTGAAGAAAGAGTTGGTGTATTTGGGGTTTGTAGTTTCAGGAGAAGGTCTAAAAATGGACCCAGAGAAGGTACATGCTATCCTTGAATGGTCTACTCCAAGGAGTGCTACTGAGGTAAGATCTTTTCATGGTCTAGCTAGCTTTTACAAAAAAATTATCAAAAATTTTAGTAGTATTTGTGGACCCTTGACTGAAACAATGAGAGGGGATAGAAAAGAGTTTAAGTGGACTAATGGGGCAGAAAAGAGTTTTCAATTGTTGAAACAAAAAGTTACAGAACAACCAGTTTTAGCACTTCCAGATTTTAATAAGGTGTTTCAAGTAGATTGTGATGCTAGTGGTACTGCAATAGGAGCTGTTATGAGCCAAGAAGGTAAACCTGTTGCTTATTTCAGTGAGAAATTAAATGATGCCAAGAGAAAATATTTTGTTTATGATCAAGAATTTTATGCTATAGTTTAGGCATTGAAAAGGTGGAGGCACTATCTGCTTCCTAAGGAGTTTGTTTTGTATACTGATCATCAAGCTTTTCAATATTTGAATAGTCAAGGAAAATTGAATAAAAGGCATTGGAAATGGGTTGAGTTTTTGCAGAGTTATACATTTGTTTTGAAACACAGGAGTGGAAAGTCTAATAGGGTTGCAGATGCTCTTAGCAGAAGGCAACTATTGCTGACAGAGATGCAGATTGAAGTGGTTGGGTTCAAGGAACTCAAGAATTTGTATCCAGAGGATCCTGATTTTGGTGAAGCTTGGAAGGCTTGTACAGAACCTGTTACTCTAGACAGGACGAAATGGCTGGATTTTATCGTCCAAGATGATATGCTATTCAGAGGGAGTCAGTTGTGCATTCCACGAAGTTCTATGAGGGAGAATCTCATCAAGGAGAAGCATAGTGGAGGATTGGCTGGACATTTTGGTCGTGATAAAACTCTTGCTTTGGTTGGTGAGAATTATTATTGGCCACAATTGCAGCAAGATGTGAAGAAGTTTGTACAGAGTTGCAGAGTATGTCAGATGGTGAAAGGAGTGAAGCAGAATACAGGGTTGTATCAGCCATTACCTATACCAGAGAAGCCTTGGGAGGATATCAGTATGGACTTTGTTCTTGGTTTACCGAGGACACAGCGGGGACATGATTCAATTTTTGTAGTAGTTGACCGATTTTCAAAGATGGCACATTTCATTCCCTGCAAGAAGACTAATGATGCTATTCATGTAGCAGAATTGTTTTTCAGAGAAGTAGTGAGACTTCATGGTTTGCCAAGGACCATAGTTTCAGATCGGGACACTAAGTTTGTTGGATATTTCTGGCGTACATTGTGGAAGAAGTTGAAGATAGATTTGAAGTTCAGTTCATCACATCATCCATAGACTGATGGACAGATAGAGGTGGTGAATAGAAGTTTGGGAAATTTGCTGAGATGTTTGGTTGGAGATAAGCCAACAGGATGGGATTTGATTTTACCACAGGCAGAATTTGCATACAATAATTCTGTCAATAGGAGCACTGGTAAATCACCATTCCAGATTGTCTATGGAAGTAGTCCAAGAAATGCATCTGAATTGAGGAAGATAGATAAAGGAGAAATAAGTAGTGTTGAAGCTGAGGAATTTGCAGAACACTTGAAGAACATCCATGGGGAGGTGAGGAAGCATATTACCAAGATGAACGCACAGTATAAGGCTAAGGCAGATGAGAAAAAGAGGTATAAGGAATTTCAAGTTGGTGATGAAGTCATGGTTCATTTGTGGAAGGAGCGGTTTTCGGTTGGTACATATAACAAGCTGAAAATGAAGAAGTTTGGACCATGTAAGATAT
The DNA here is from genome assembly GCA_027943335.1 of Chamaecyparis obtusa. Classification (NCBI taxonomy): domain Eukaryota; kingdom Viridiplantae; phylum Streptophyta; class Pinopsida; order Cupressales; family Cupressaceae; genus Chamaecyparis; species Chamaecyparis obtusa. Next base: position 19,371 of record BSBK01007612.1, on the reverse strand, counting down.
TGAAGAAGCATGATTCAGGAAATGCATATGAGGTAGAATTGCCTAGTGAGCTGAATATTTCACCAGTGTTTAACATTTCAGATTTGACAGAGTATCATGAAGGAGGTGTTGAAGATGAGATCACAGCAGCACAGTGGAGTATTCCAGCAAGTAGTTCAGACACCAAAGAGATTGAGGATATACTGGACAGTCATGTTGGTAGAAGCACAAGGAACAGGACATATGAAGAATATCTGGTCAAGTGGAAAGGATGACCTATTGAAGATTCATCATGGCTAACAAAGGAGGAGGTTAACCGTCTTGGTTTTCCTCTGCACACCTGAGTCGTGACAGGGTCACTTCTCAAATTACCCTGGGTGTCTGATGCAGGAGCATCCTGGGTGTAAGAGCAATCTTGCATCACCCAAAAATATTTTTATTTTTGAATTCAATAAGGGCTATCATGTGCAGAGCTGCTATTTATGGAAAGTTACTATTTTTGGTAATTTTTGTATGTGCTCAGAATGATCTGATTTCTTTCTTGGAGGTTCATTTTGGTCATATAAGTCTGCCAGTAAAGTTTCATTTCCAGATCAAGTGTATGTTGGAAGATATTGAAGATTTTCGGTATTGGCAGCAGGGTACAGAAACTTTGAACTTAGTTTTGAAGGCTTTAGAGGCCCCGGATGAGGTCAAAAATTTGGATGATGGGCGCTTGTGCGGGTCAAGCCTGTAGAGCACTTCGTGGCATTTCTGAAATGGGGTTATAATAGCCGATCGGGTCAACTGGTGATGACTTATGGTCTTTGGAAGTTGGGCCACCTGAAATGGCAGAAAATAATTTTTTTCAAAATTTCTGTTCGGGTTTCAAAAGTTATCTTGAGCCGACTATGATGTAATAAAATGTAAAATAAAATAATTCTAAGTTTGGTCGGCCTTATTGGCTAAAATTCTGGAACCTTCCCAGGCGGTGGAAAATTGTCTATATAAGGAAGGCTATATTATTGTCTTAGGCAGTTCAGAATAGTTCTGGGTAGTAGATCTGGGTAATAGTTCAAGGCTTTGTCCTACAAAATATTGTAAGGGAATGCCCATGTGACTTTGCATATTGTAATTCTAAAAGTTTGTAATTCCACATTTGTGGAGATAATAAGAAGCCAATTTTCTGTTCCTGCATATTGTTGTTTTTTCTCTATATCTGTTATGTGTTTGTGGTATTAAGGGGAGCACCCTTCATCAACTTGTACATAGGTTAAAACTGAGATTTCTTCTTGTCTACACAAACGGATACCTTGGCTATTTTGATCTTCACTATCATAATACCAAAATCCACTTGCAACATAGAATCTGACAAAATCGGTATTCACACTCTCATGATTGGCTTCAATCAGTGATAGTCATACCAAAGAGAGATCAGAAAGAAGACAAAGAGGTGCAAAAATTATTGATATCAGCATAGTCGAACTAGTGATGGTTGTACTAAAACAAGATTCTAAAAATGCTCAATGATGATTATAAGCTCCTAATTTTGAATAATGACAGTTAGCTGCATTCATCTTAGACTAAGTGCATTGTATATATTGTTTTTCCTTTCATAACTTACATTGTAAGGGGGGACATTAATAATCTTGGTGAGTCAAAGCATTAAAGAAATGAGGGGTTCAATTCATATGTCTTATCCTTGATTTCAATCAAAAACATGTAAGATTATCTTTTGCATTCATGCATAAAATTAATCATTAATCATTATCCATATATTAGAAAAGAAGAGAAAAGGAATAATTACTCATCCATCATTTGCATACATGTAATTAAAGATAGAACTGCATACATTTGGAAAACCCAAAAACATAGGGGCATTCACATTCATATATTCATAAAATAGTTTGCATCCATACATTGAAAAACAAAGAAAAGCATGTCATAAATCCATACATCAATGCATTCATCTATCTATATCATAAAATAAGATACACTACATCCATAGCATAATCACAAGAAAATGCATCATAAACACCATATCACTGCATATAAAGATAATCTCATAACAAAATATGTCAAGAGAATCAAGGAAGTATATCATCATATAAGTGTTCATCAAATGATCAAGTACATCAGTATGTCAAGATAAAAATGTCATGAAAGTGATACATCAAGTGTTTTGATTAATAAAACATTAGGAAACATGATACAAGGACATCAATAATGAGTAACTCTGTCATCAAAGCATCAAGAACCCATAGTAGCACCCGATCCATCCCCAACACCTGATCCATTTGGACCCCTGTCATCCTATCTATCCTATGAGGGAGGAGCCTGAGAAGTGCTCACTATGCTAGGTCTCTGAATCACATGAGTCATAAACTATTGCATCAAAAGAGCTACCTAATCCAGTCTACCAACAACAATAGATATATCTGTCCTCATCACCTAAACATCTCATGATAGGCTATCAATGCTAGGAGAAACTTGTGAACTCTATCCCATATCTTGTGACTGTTGCACCTGTGGAGGTACCTGTTGAACCTGTGGAGACACCTATTGTGCTGGAACCTCATCCTACTATGCTAAAGCAACCCTCTGTAACTGAACTAAGGGATCCTATCCACTAGGAATCTATCGAGAAACATCTATATGTACCTATCTCTATTGTCTCCACTATCAATGAGCTCTATGTTGTCTATCCACTATTGCTCTAGGGTGTACCTCACCTACATCATCATGTCCTCTAGCTCTAGCCCTATCCTAGACATGTCCAACTCTCACTTGTGGTCCATCTCTTGCTCTACCAATAGCCTAAGGATCTCTCTATCCTCATTGTCTCTGATGTCTCCTACCACCACCATCATCTCTCTCATCTTGGTCTGGGATACACTCTACTGGATCAGTAAATCAAGGAAACTTGTTTCAAGCCCACTAGTCTCGATACTCATGAGACATACCAGCATCTGCAACAGGTGCAAGCATCTCTCATCTGTAGTATGCCAAACCAGCAATCTGATCACATGCAAACTGATAATCAATCAAAGGACCCCACATAGATTGCTCCGCCTATACATGAGCATATAACACTGCACCTTGTGGCATATCCTGTACTCTACCATACTGGTGAGACACTCGATGAAAGTAGAAATACTCAATAATAGAGTAGCCCTACCAATCATACATCAAGGAGAAAACATATAGGGGAGCTCATCATCATCCTCCCTCCATCACTCACATCCTATGTATGGCTGCCACTGAACCTAATCAAGATCATCAATCTGTTGGCACCAATACTCAAGCTTTCCCAGATGATGTTGGACAACCATGCCGCTATATAGAAAAGCATACGAAAATCATCGACCACGAATCCTATCAGAAATAGGCCTAGTAATGGGAAGATGCTCCCATACCCATAACTATAGAATCACTGCACATGCAGACAAGGAAGTGCTCTCTCTTTAGACAACCTCATGCAAATCATGATACAACTAAGAAAGAACACAAGATCCCCAATCAAATCATCGAGGCTGAGCAAGTAAATCCTCAAGGATCCTACCCCATCCAACTGAGAAACCACAACCTCATCGATCAAGAAGCAGGAATCCACTGATAAGAGCACCAAGAACCACTGGTAATGTCGGGAAAGAAGCAAACTGTGGCCAAGTAATAGTATCATCATCTATAGTGTTTCCTCTAAACACTCATCTGCAAACTGTGCTATCATAAATAGAATCATAGTATACTAACTCTCCATGGCAAGGAATGCGTAATAATCTATACACATCCTGTGGAGTGATAGTCATCTCTCCAAAGGGAAGGTGAAAAGTATTGTGGTCAAAGTGCCATCTCTTTGCCACAGTAGTCAAAAGACCATGGTTCAGCTGGAACCATGACATGTTGAGAAGAAAACTGAGGCTGGACATCTCAATAACATGATACTCTATCAGAGTCAGAGCTTGACCAAGATCAATAACCCATGATGCAACAGACTGTATGTAAAGAATAAGGAAGTGTGCCTGTTTGGCAAAACAAAGGAATCATATTAGTATACCATATCAAGGAATCATCTGAAGTCAATCAATTTTATCAAAAGTATCAAGAAATCACACCCAGTTCCATTTATTCATGTCTCTATATCCTGAGAACGAAGTATCAAATCAATCATATCAGTTTTTAAACTGATTGATTTACCTTATCATATTAGAAAATCACATTCATTGGTACCATTATCCTGATATACTAATCAATCATTTTGTTTAAATCCAACAGACCTAATCTTATCATTGGAATTGATCATCTGGACTTATCAATTTTTTCATCAAGAAAAATCAAGTACAAGTGGAGAAAATTTCAAAAAAAATTCAGGCATGATTTTACATATACTACACAATATTTCATCTCCCGCGATACAGAAAAGATGTCAGGTGACACTTTATATATCATAGGTGATAATTCAAGTTTCACGTGACACTTTATAACACTAGGTGACATATAAAAAAGTCTAGGTGACAATGAAAGGCTAGGGTTTAACACGCAAAAAAAATATGCAAATGGGCATTAAAACCCTAAGGCTACGAGACATCAAATTTTTCTCAGGAGAGAATGAAAGATTGCTAAGCAATAGTTTACTACATGGAGGCATGAGTAAAAAGCACGAATGTGACACTTTACAAGCTAACACGACATCAAAACTATCCTATGCATGAAATTGCAAGATTAAAATAATGACAACATGGAAAAGATGTAATAAATGCTAAAAATGAGCAATAAATGCAATGAGGAAGTTATAAATGACTCACTGGAGGTCTGTAGTCAGGTGGTCTCCAATATCATCAACATCTCTCAAACCGATGCTCTCTGATAGGAACAACCATATAAAAAATCAAAGCAAAACCAGAGCAAAATATCATAAGTCAAAAGTGAAAATGAATAATAAATCAAGGTTTTTCAACCTATTTAAGCTAATTTGACCTAATTTAGAAGTGAAAATTTGACTTTGACCTATATTAACCTATCAATTCAAATCGGGACAAATTGTGAATCATGGGATATCATCAGTATTTTTCAGAAAAGAAAACATATCAATCAATCAATCAATCAAATTTTTCAAATCAAGCATCAATATGTTTTATTTCTAAGGGGCATACCTTTGGACAATCAGATCAACATCAGTAGTAAATCATTGAAAATAAGGAAACCGATCATCAAATCAAAGCGAAAGCTTTTATCAGGAAACTTTTCGTAATCAAATGAATGGGGCATTCCATCAAAATTAATCATCAAATTATGTATCATATCAGGATCAATCATTGAATCAAGCATCATATCAGAGAACCATCATCAAAAGGACCATCATATCAGAACGATCATCAGAACCATATCAATTGAGAGTTTCATATCGATCATATATGGATTATTCTCATACCCAAAATCAAGGATCGACCATTGAAAGACATTAAATGAACATCAAAGATCGACCATCATTGAATCAAGACTTATCATCAGCAAGATCAGAGTATTCTTTGAATTGGCATGTTTCCCACGTCAACTCAACGAGGGGTATTTGTAATCACCTAAAAATGGACAAAGATCAAATCAAAGAAAATAAAGTCAAATCAAAGAAAATCAAGGACATAATTGAATCAATTGAATCACAATGCATAATTAGCCAATCAAAATGAAAATCAAATCTTAATTCGAGATCAATCAAAATTGAGAGCATTTTAATCAAGTGCAATCAAATCAAAATACATTTAATCAATTAATTGTATAGTCTTGGATTAAATTAAATTCAACCCATTCAAGGGGTACACGGCTAAAATAAACCAATTAAATCAATTAATAAATCTCAATTACTCTCAACAACCACAAAGGGAGGAAATTCAATCAACCAATGAGATTTAAGGAAAGGAATTCACATGGATCAAGCCAAATTCAATCTCAATCACTCAAAGTGAAAGAGAATCTTGACCATTGATCTTCTCTACTTGTCCCAAGATTTGAGGAAAAAAACTTTGCATTGTCTTCAAAGGGTGGAACCAAGGACTCAACCAAGGTTTAATCATGATCAAACATAACTACACCCCCTACCATTAGAAAATCTATAAAAGGAAAAATAAATTCCTTCATTATTCATAACCACACATCTAAGAATTGCATTGAACCTCTTGCAATTTGAATTTAGAAAGGCATTTGAGAGCTTAATTAGCATTTACTTTGATATAATTGTTAGCTTTAACTTGTTTATCTTATCATTATCATTCTAGGACTGTCATTAATGGAAGCTTGCTGAGAGCTTTGCATTAACATTCTTAGTTAGAGAGCCATAGGATGCTCAATTGATCATTAATCTTCTAAATAGTTTCTCTATTGTGGTTTAATTTAGTTACTATTTCATTTATTATTGATGATTAACCTTAATTCTATGAAGATAATTTCCCTAGTATACAAGCACAAGCCAGTAAAAAAAACTTATTATGCCTATAACAAGCATGGTCACATAGCAAGAGATTGTAAAGAGGTAAGACCTTTCAATGGTTACCGTTATTCATGCAATAAGTTTGGTCATAGAGCTATGAATTGTAGATCAAATCAAAGAAATAAGACTCAATAAAATTAGAGAAGTCATCCACAACATAATCTTAGAAGTCCTCAAAACATTACATGTCAAATATGTAATTATAATGGTCACACAGCTAGACAGTGCAAAATGGTAACTCACATAAATGCACTGAGGAATATAAGGCTTCCATTCATTTGTCACTCTTGTAACAAGGTTGGACATATCTCAATGTTTTTTAGATCAAAAGCGCAAAGAAAAGAAAGCCCTAATAAGTAACAAAAGTGAATTCTTGATGAAGTAGGAGAAGTCAAGTTTGTGCAAGCTACAGAAGATGCGAGCTTGATTTGGATAGAAGCAAAGAAGGATAATGTTGATGAAATAGTTGAGGATGCATCCATAATGGACACACCTCCTATTTATGGTTAAATGATCATCATGGTCATAGGGGGAGCTAGATTAGCTCTAGACCCCTTCACGGCTAGTATACTCACCCTTAGAGTATGCCCCTTTGGTTATAATTATTTGGAGACTAGTAGATGTAGTACGCAAGAGCACACTACCTGATCGATAGAAGAAAGGAATATTGGAATTCTCTGTGGGATTCTGTGTTTACACAAAAAGAATTAATGGTGGAAAGCTGTTTTTATAGTCACCAGAGATACTTTATTCACACATTTTAATTCAATTTTGAGTGTATGAAGATCGCAGGTGTTCAAGCAATTGAGTTGTGAAGAATTCTAGTTGGATTATCAATGAAGAAGTGTGTCTATTGTTGTGGAACTCTAGTTCACTCGCAACGATCCAGAAACCCTTGTAAACTCATTTGAAGTGATTAAACAAGTAAGTTATGGCTTCCAGTTGTATTTGATGTTGTCAAAAGGAAAATATACATATTTAAGAAGCATCCATTCAAGTCTACCCAAGATGATTTGGAAGGAGTGTTTTCTAGGACTCCTATGGGAGTTATGCAAGTAGAGGACATATGCACACATAGAAACCATGATAAATCCAGACAAAACATTCACTGATAAGTTTGTGCACTTGGAAGACAACCCTATTGTTGGCATACCAAATGGATAAAGATATTATTAAGAATAATTCATGATGAACTATTTTGGATAAGAGAAGTTCTATTTTGAATAACTACTGATCTCATTCATTAGATTATTGGACTACCTAAGACTAATGCTATCCTTCCCACTGGAAAAGATGTAAGAAAACAAGTAGAACAAGCTTGCAAATCCCACAGTGATAAGTGTGGCATGACCGTTGAGCTGATTGAGGAGAAAGACATCAAGCTCATGTCTATGATACTTGGATATAAGTTCTAACATGGAAACAAGGTAAGTAGTGTGTATGCAGCCACTATTTTAGCAACCATAAGGATTGTAAAATAAAATGGCCACTTCAACCTTGTGTGAGATCTTGTGCACATAATTAATGGATAATATTAGGGTGATCAAACATGACAAGAGTAATATATTTAGGTTTGGATCACCGATAATCTATATGTACTTCCATATAGTTGGTAAAGTGTTAGATCTTTATCTAGATAAGACTATTCCCACAATGCCTCAAATTTCAATCAAGGCATCATCTAAGAGTACCTTGAGAGATTTCATGGAATTGTAAATCAAGACATTCAGGATAAAGATGCATAGAAGGTATAGGATACCTGAGAGCATAGTTGAGAAGTATAAGGATAGTATTTACTTCATGGTAGAGACAAACATCACATGCATGGAAGCAGTGGAGCCTAGAACTAAGTGGATCCATCCACTTGGTTATGAAGTGGAAAAATAGGTTTTGGAAGCTTATGTACAAGTCCTCCTATCAGCACCGAAGGATCCCAATGAACCAAGATGGGGTACCTAGGAAGAAAATACTAGACAGGTTGATTCAAACCTAAATAGTGCTGCGACCAAGAGTCTAAAATCACCTGTGAGATATTAAAGATTCATGGTGTCACTCAAGCTGACCTAGATAAGGCAAGGGAAGCCAAGATTACAATGCAACTTTAGAGCGCACCCTCTTTTGAAGGGAAAATAGAGAAGATTCATGATCCTAAGGAGAAGAAAGTAAAAATTGAGAAAATAGATGATCCTAATGAAAAGAAGAGTAAGACAGATGATATCACTCATGTACCCATAGATATAATTGACTTGGAGTCCACTAAAGCATCTCCTGAGACAAGAAAGGTACCTAAGAGGAAGAAGAATATTGTCACAAGCCATCCATTAGCTAGATCCACAAGAAGCCAATGCATAAATGTTCAACCACCTCTTGAGGTAGGATTCCTACCAAATCTGCAAGTACTGAGAACAAGAGTAGTAGATGAGGGCCGAATTGATCAAATAACTAAGTTTTAAGAAAAATATCATGAGATAGACAAATTTGAGATCTGTGATATGTTAATCAAGCATATGATCAAGTTTAAAAAGATTGTTCTAGAACTTAAGATAGTCATTCCAGATAAAATTTGGGAAATTTTGGATACATGGAAAGACAAGCTATTGAAGAAGATTTCAGAATAAGAGAGAAGCCACTGGATGATAACCTACAAGTATGTTTAGTTGAAGAAAAATCCTTGTTAATGAACTTGGTAAAGCCGCACCTCAGAACCAAGATGAGAACTTTACAGATTATGATTAAAGATTATGAACTGGTTGCTAAGGCAACTGAAAAATAATTTGAGAAGGTATTTATGGAACAACATATGCATCCATCATTGGCACCTACAACCCAAGTTCCCATTGACCAAGTAAAAGAAACTGAAAGTCCAAATGCACCTATGATAGGTCCATAGGATTATGCACCTATGCATGAAGCCAAGGAGGACACAATTATGATAGATAATGTAGAGATATCAATGGTGGCCATAGATAAGGACTTGGATAACTTTGAAGAAGCATTTGTGAGCACTGAGGAAGTAGATATCTTATGCACTGAAGAAATTCCCAAGAAGCAAGAAGAAGTTCTCATTGAAGATATAACTGAACAAGAAGAAGAAGAAGAGGAGAAAGAAAAAGAAAAGGAGAAAGAAGAAGAAGATGAGAAAGAAAAATAAAAGGAGAAAGAAGAAGAGGAGAAAGAAAAGGAAAATGAACCAGCATATGAACCTGCTATTGAAATCCTATAAGGGTAAAGATAGAAGTGATGGACAAAAAACCTATCACTCCTATGCCACCAATTTCATTATTATCAAGTTTGACTCCTGACACAACAAGTTTAGACTCATGGGGAGAAGAAGGCCTGATTAAGATCATTGTGCTTGCAATGGAAAAGGAAAATGAAAAACAAGTGATGAGAAATCAATTGTTTGTTGAGTCAGTCAACATTCTGAACAATCTACTGCCAGAAGAGAAGAAGGTAACAATAGTTCATTTAGTGGATGATGTCAGTACCATCCTGACAAGCTTCAAGGAAAACTTCTTGAGCCTAGAAGAATCAGTAGCCAAGGTTGGAGAAGAAAAGCATCTCAAGAAGAGGCTAAGTGAATTGATAGGAAACTTCACACTTGACCTTAGCTCTTTAAAAGTTGATCAAGCTTTGTTGAAGGAGATAGCAACTAAAGGAAGAAAAATCATAGCTGACTTTATGGACAAGGACAGATTAACTACAGACCTCTCAAAGAAAATTGAGGAAGTAGAATAAATGATGGAGGTAGTAAGAAAATCAGTAGAAGATCTATCCAAAGATGTAAATATGTGCAATAATTTTCTACCAAGGACAATTGGATAAAATAGAGAAGGTAGAATAAGAAATGGAAAAGATAAGGGCAAGGAAAACTCAGCTAAGAAATGCTCTTACAACCTCATTGGATGTGCTAAATAATAAAATCAAGGAGATTGATTCCACTGTTGTGACATATGATCATGGTCTGAGTTTGATTTGTACAAGATGGAGAAATTGAATTATTCTTTGTGTTCCCATCTCCAAATAGTAGATGCACTAAAGGCATTTTAGCAGCAAGAAATTGCAAACCTTCAGACTGTATATCATGATGTATTATTAATGTAAGTTCTTGAAGCTCAGTTTTTGGCAACCTTTGTCATTAATGTCAAAGAGGGAGTATAGAATTTAGTAGAAGGGAGAATATGGATCTATGTATATTATTTAAAGGGGAGTAGAGTATATAGTAGAAGGGAGATATAAGACAGAGTATATGTTAAAAAGTTTTGTATAAAGATACAGTTAGTAACTTCACCATATTCCTTTGTTTCCATTAATGAAAAATGGGGAGATTATTGGAAAGGTGACTATACTATTGTATATGACTATAATAAAGTGTTTTCATTATGGAAACAAAGTCATATGCAGTTTTGGAGTAAGTGCACTCACACATAAGATCAGAAAAATGGCTAAGTATGGAAGACTGGATAGTCAGAAGAGCACCAGATGAATAGAGCATTAGCATATGTGTGTATGACCAAGTTATGGCATGCAACCTTGAAGATTAGCTTCTGAGTATGTAATCACGCTAAGTCTAAGAGCACATGATCATATGAGCTAGTATAAAGAAGCTACAGCTAGATGAAGTGACACAAACAGTGAGTGACAAAACATAATAAAGCATGGAGCTGACTCTTGGTATTTTGGTTAGCGTGTATAATATTGTTTTGTAAAGGCTATGAACATATTTTATTTAGGTTATAGACATGTTAATGTAATTGTATGTAAACACGCTTGAGCCAATTCATTTGAAAGTGGTGTATGTAATAGGTTGAAGGCCGACCTAGTGAATAGTTTTGTTTGTGCATATAAATAAGACATGTACCTTTGTAATTAAGTATGGTATGAGATATAGAGTTGATATTAGTAGAGAAGAAGTATGTAAAGATTAGTTAGAATGTTGTAGAGCTTTACAAGAGGCTAAAGAATCAGCGCACAAAAGGAACTGATCAGACAAGCACTGTCAAAGCAAGAGTTTGCCATTGGCAAATATAGTGTGTATCTAATATCCTAGAGGTTGTAGCCTTCTTATTAAGTAGTGAGCTCTGGTAGTGAGCCACCACCCCTAACAGGGTTACTATAAAAGACTCCTAACAGGGTCCAACCCTTGACCAAGTCACTATACTTATTGCATTGTAAAGATCAAATCCTAATAGGGTTGTAAGATCTTCTAACAGGGATCATAATACACTAGTGCAGTTCTTAGTGGCTGTCAATTCCCACTGGGGTTTTTACCTATTTGGGTTTCCCTGTAATCATATATGGTGTTATGTGTTATGATTGTTTATCTTACTTGCATTGATATTCATTTCAGTACTTATGCAATTAAGTTAAGTTTCAAGATATCAAAAAAACTAATATTATATAGAATACTGATTCACCGCCCCCGCCCC
>BSBK01007612.1:0-2500 GCA_027943335.1 Chamaecyparis obtusa | reverse complement strand
TTTAGAAAATAAAATATTTTTATTTTTTGAAAAATCCCTGATGACATCATCATTTATTAATTAATTATTTATTTAATTAATTAATTTATTTTTATGTCATTAAATCCCTTTATCTTAATTAAAAACATTTAATTAAGGAATCCCTACCAAAAATGTTTAAATCTTATTTAAACATTATCTCCTTATTTATTAATTATTTTAATTAATAAATTGACCAAAAATCCCAAAATAAATAATTAATTTATTTTTTGACCAAAACTTGGCCAATTTCCTTTAGACCACTAACCTCTTCTAAAATCTTCTAATCCTTTCTTAATTTCGATTAAAGGCTAATCCCATCTTTTCTAACCCTAATCCCAAAGCTAAATATTTAATTAAGATTAAATATTTAAATTTCATATTTATTGAAAATATTTCAATAAATATTCCCAAAACTTAAGCTTTTGGAATGAATAAGCTTTTATTCCATGAAACCAAGGAGAATTCTAGACTCTTCTAGAATCTTCTCAAATCCAACTTCTTCACCCATCCTAATCCTAAGATTCTCCTAATCCTAATCCTAAATTCCTCCCTTAACCTTGTCACATTCCCTAAACAAGGTTAGCCAACTCTTAAGCTTACCCCAAAGTCAACAAAGAGGGCTTCCCTTTTTGAAATGCATTGAAGGCATTTAAGGCCTCCTTATGCCTCTTACATGCATTTATAGTGCATTTAAGAAGCCCCTCACCCCTTTCTTACACCCTTTGACCTTAGGCACATTTCCCAAATTGTGCACATTCCTCCCATCTTTCAACCCAATCCCCTTATGACACTTGTCATAAGGAGATAACCCTTCCCCTAATGAGCCTCAAACTCATTAAAGCTTTTGAGATAAATAAATCTTTATTTATCTCCTAAATTCCATATTTATCCTTAGAAAGCCTAGACTCTTCTAGAAAGTCTTCATCCTCATCCAAAGCCTAGACTCTTCTAGAAAGTCTCCATCCTTATCCCCTTAACTCAACCCCTAACCTTACACCAAACTCTAACCTATCCTCCTAACCCAAGCCCTTAGGAAATCCTATAAATACTCCTCCTTCCAAGAGCAAATCATTAGCTTAGTTTTTATCATTTATGCATTGTTATCATGAGCATTTTTAGCTAGATCATCTTAGCATACATCTTAATTGTTAGATTTCTTCATGTTTTTCATGTTTTCTAACACATCTTAGAATAGCTTAATGGATTAATCTTAGTTCATATTTCAAACTTTTCTCATCATTTATGCATCACCATAAATCCCTCTCCATGCATTTGAGAGCACACCCACATCCATCTAATTGAAGCAAATCAAACATTTGCTCTATAGCACTTGTTTTTAGCAACAATTTTGAGGTGGCTTCTGTTTTGTTTTCATGTCTTATGCTGTTTTTAGTTCATGAACATGTTAGATTAGTCTAATGTTTGAATGTTTCAGCCTTTCAAGACAGGTAACAGGTTCAAAATCATAGTCTACATTCTGGCACGCCCGGAGGGACCCATTTCACCGGGTTCTTTGCAAACATTCTGATTTTTCAAGCTTATAGGTGGACGAAGCACTTCGAATTATTCTTCCTCTTCTTGTCTATATTCTTCTTCTATTCTATCTACTTCTTCTTCTTCTTCTTGCAGGATCATGGCAAATTTTCCTAAAAAAACAAAACAAAAAAATGTTTAAGGAAGAAAAATCATACACACCTTGTTTAGTGCTTAAAATGAATCCCCAAATCATTGTTGAATGCATTAAGGACTAAAATTTTCAAAATTTGTTCTAATAAACAAGAAAAATTAATCAAAGCATTTGCATCCTTGCAACATCAAGGTTTTAGATGCATTCATGCAAAAATTAGGAACACTTGAAAGCTTTGGGTACTTAAAAAGAATCTCAAATTTGCATGTTAAAATCTAAAATGGGTTTCGAAAATCAGTCCTAGAAATTCTAACATCTTTTTGTGGAAAAGTCTTGAATGTTTTTCCAATTCATGCATCAAACTAAATCTAGGAACTTTGCCTTGGGGTCTAAAAAAAAAAGTCAAAACAAAATCTTGAATGAAACTAAAGGAATGAACTTAGGTCCTAAAGTGTCATTTTCATTTTGAAAATCAAACACAATCTTGAATGATCTAAATTGGAAAGAAAAGCATCCCTATTCCTTCCTTGTTGTATTTCAGTTCAAACAAACTCAATCTTGAATGATCTAAGGTTAAAACAAAGCACTTTCAAAGTTCTAAATCAACACGCTCACTCAATCTTGAATGCTCAAAGGAAAGAACTTGCAATCGCTCAAATCATTTATCTTTTGGAGAAAGAACAAATCAAACCTTAAGCACTTGTGTCTTCAATTTCAAAGGTTTTTTTTCAAACATCACTTAATCAATCACTTAATCAATTTGAAAAAAAAAGAACAACTTGCTTGATGTGCATCTAGGAGCTTTACATTTTTTGTATAATCCTTGTTAAAGTAAGCAATGTAGAACATTTT